>PVIR01002394.1:0-103363 GCA_004026965.1 Petromus typicus
TATATATTGTGAAATAGAAAATGCTCAATGTAAAATAAGGTGAAAGGGGACAATGCTGAGATTGTAACAAAAAAGTAAGGAAACAAATTTTATGTATATGGGGGGGTGGTAGGGTGGGTAGGGCTATGGGAAAAAATGAGAATTAAGTTGTGTCTTATACTGGTACAAATCCCCATTATGGAGTGCAATCATGATGTGTGTATTTAATGTACCAATAAAGATTTTAAAAAAAGAAAAATAAATGATTCACGAGTACATGTTTTTAGTTTCCACCTTCTACCAAAATTTATTTTTAACAACTCTCAAAAGATTTCAGGTATATTTGGAGAAAATAGTGGCATCTTTATACAGTTACCAGCCTAAAGAATTCTAGATTTTCTTTAATGAATTAGTAGTTATAACTCAAATATTCAGTCATATAATTGCCTCTGAAATATTTAGTGACTCAGAAGACAAGAAAAACCTTGTTTCCTGGGCTGTCCCTGAAGAACAATACATGTCTGTATTTCTCCCAAAGAAGCAACATCTTCTTTACTACATAGTTCTGAAATAAAAGTATGATGTATGGTTGTCTATGGGTTAGAGCAGTGGCTAGGTAGAGTTGGTCATGGAATTGTGTCTTTAATAATTTTTTAATGCAGAAATGGCTATTTCCTTTTCCATAAAACTTTCTCAGGGAATCCCAAATGAAAAGTAAAGGAGTAACATAAATCTGATTCAGAAGAGGCTTTTCCATAGGTGACCTCAAAAAAAAAAAAAAAAGATTCAAATAAGCAGCTTTCTGTTGATGCACTGTGATAGAAGAAGAAACCTTGAAGCAATGTTTCTCAAAATAGATCAAAGATTCAGCAGCAGAATGACCAAGGAGTACTCACAGAAACCACACATCCCCGAGGAGCAGTTGCTGGAGTGGTTTGTTAACCTGTAAAATCTGCAGCATTTCCAAGTTCCCTAAGATGATTCTGACGTCCCTTGAGAGCCACAGCACCTCTGCCCTATAGCAGTGGTCACTAGCATTTTGCTTTTGTGTTCTGAAAAAATTTTCAAAAAGTTGGCATCATTCCATGTTTTAAGTTGATATCCAAAATTTTCACTCTAATTTTGATGAGCAAAAAAATAGAATTTCTAGTATATCATCATATTGACATTTTCAAACAAATTTTCATAACATGAAAATATATTCCATGAATTGTCAGTGCTCATATCTGACAAAATCTAAATATATGAACAAACTTCTTTAGTAGTCAGAGTTTTTATATTTTTTCCACTTTGTACTCATGTTTCCTTCACTTCACAAGAAGAATTTGATTTTAATGAAATGTGTTTTCATCTTTAAAGTCTTTTAACACCTATCATGCTTCTTTATGGAATAAGTAAACCTACCTATTGAAATTTTATTTTTATTTCATGTCACCTTAAAGTACTGTTAAGATCCCTTCAGAATCACATTAGATTTATAATTATCAACAGTGCAGTCAGATGTTAGGTATAACATACAAATAAGTAGATGAGAATGGAAGATATTTTGCTATAGCAATGTTACTCAGAACTTTGTAACTCTTGAGTTACAGGCCAAAAATCACATCATAATTTACTTTAAAATTTTAATTCTAATAAATTTAACCTAGCAATTGTATTGGGCCCTTTTTCTTTCTTTTTATGTCTTTCTTTCTTTTTCTTTCTTTCTTTCTTTTTCTTTCTTTCTTTCTCTCTTTCTTTCCTTTTGTGTGTGTGTGTGTGTACTAGGGGTTGAATTCAGGACCTTGCGCTTATGAGGCAGATACTAGAAACACTGAGCTAATTTGCCAACTCATTTCAGTTTTGTTGAAAACAAGGAACCAGATCACTGGTTCACACAGAAGAATTTGTCATTCAGTCATGAACAATTCTTCACTCTCTGTATCCCCAACACCAGCTTTTTAAATTTTGGTAAGTTTGATGCCATCAAAGACTTTACACATGCCTCACCACAAGTCACTAAAGATTTCAGATGATTAAAAGTGTATTACATTCTTGAAATAAGTGGAAAATATGATTCATAAAGGAGAAGTGGCAAAGAAACAAAGGGAAACTCTCAGGCAAATTGATTTTAGCATTTTGTAGAAACTGAGGACATGGAAAAACAGTCTGTGAAAACTAACCTTGCTTCTATCTATCTTGAAATATTTGCACAAGTTCATAACCTCCATTTGAAGGCCAGTATCCAGACACACAATGAGGATGCATTATTTTAAAAAAGAGAAAAGGACCTTAGAGAAAATTTAAGAGTATTAAAATTTACCTCAAGTTTCTCAAGACCTTGCATTTTCTCCAAAGGTAGGTGCAGACACTAGTTTGGGACAGCAAAAACAAGGATTAAAAGAAAGAAGAGGGCAAAATGGTCACAACAAAGCAAAGGGAAATATGACTGATCTTTAAGAGTCAACAACTGTTTCCTATTATACTTTTGTCAGCACTTCTGGATTTTAGTTAACATAATTCTTAGAATCCCCTCAAGGCTTGAACTGGCTGTGAGTCAGAAAGTCCAAGAACTTTCTCAAGTTTCCTCCATGAAGAATTCAAGAATTCTGTCATTTTTGTACACCAGAACTGCAGGTAATGCGAACAAACAATAGGTCTCTCTCTCTCTCTCCCTACCTCCCTCTCTTCTCCCTCTCCCTCTCTCTTCTTTCTCTGAAAATAATTGCTTCTACTCTTAGAGACCTGGCTTTAATGAGACTAATCTGATTTTCTGCTGGCAAAACTAACCCTAAAATGGTTTTGCTCTGAGTTCTCTAATTATAGAGCAATCACACTTTTTCTTAACAGATACTAAAACCAAATGCTATAATGTTGGATGAGGTCATTGTGAATAATTTGGTATAAGGCCTATTTTGAGGTATCACATGAATTTCAGTAAATTTTATGCAGTGACAGAAAGCAACAGACTCAAAGTTTACTGTAGAAAGAAAATTTGAATTACTATCACTTATCACTATAGTGATAGGTTTCTACAAATCATTTTCTAAGAAGTCTGCTCATTCACTATAATCTGTATAGTTTCACCCGCTCACTCCTCATCCTCAATACCCTTCTGATGTCTCCTCTTGCAGACAGTCTCTTCCATTTTCTTCCCTGCACAGCCTAAACACTATAATCAGCTTTCTCTGATGGTCACTCTCTCCAGTGTTTTCAGCCCCTTTACTCCCTTGAACTTCTACTTCCCTTTTCTGCCAAGTCCCAGCCCAGAGTCAACCAACCATCTGTTCTCTCAATTATTGCTTTTATTTTGCCAAGTACGGCTGGAGAAATTGTGTAACTTCTGATTCATGATATGATAAATCACCAGTTTGCAAACTTGCATTGACCCTTACCGCTACATAGCAGTCTTTCCCCTCTTGGCTGGCTCCTTCCTTTGCCATGACTTGGGTGAAATTACAGATTTCAAGTATTGCTCCCTCAAGATTTTCTACCTTCCCAGTCAATAGATGTTCTAACTTTCTGCTTCAGAAAAATCAGTGTTCCACTTCCCTTCATCTTCAGCTTCACCCTGCTTTCTCCTGTGTCCAAGACTAATGTTATGCACCAATTATTCCCTCTCAATACTATTGAGTTTTTAACAGCTCTTCACTCTAATGTCTATTATATAGCAAATATTATAACGGTTATTATAAAGCAAATATTCTTGGAATTTACATTCCAAGTTGAAAAAATGGACATTGAAATATGGGGAAATTAAAACTGCTTATTAACTATAGAAAAGACCACCAAAGGGTAGTAAGTGTTCATCATCTTTGAATCATTATGAGCAAGGACAAAAAGGAAGGTGAGCTGATATGCTGCCTGGCCACTAAATGTTCCAAAATTCTTTCATAGTTCTGCCTGCCAATGTCACAACATGAAATCTAAAGAGGCCACCCTTTAGTGATCAATGCCATTTGTGTCCTCCACTGTTTGCTATCACCTGTCACATGTGCAACCTAAGATGCTATTAATAATAATTAGTCTACCAGTACTTCCTGTCAACTGTGAGGCTTTTGCTCACCTTCATCCAATTCAAACTTTTCATGGATACTCCTAGGGCAACCAATGTGAATTATGGTTAATCTGTTATGCCTTTTCTAAGTTAAAGTGACATTCATTAGGCGTCACACAAAACATTTAACTGATGCATGTGTGCTATAGTGAAGGTTTTTGTACAGACTGCAAAGAGGCTCTGTTGTAGAGGACAATTAGTGGAGGTATATATCTAAGGGCAAGTCCAAGTTTTGTGGAACTTGATTGAATATAATTTCTATAACTATACAAAGTTAGGAGTACAAAAGGAGATTCAGAGCCTATGGAAAATATCTTGAAAATGAAGGACTCTAAATTTACACTTTTTCAGCTTCTAAAAACTCAGCTTTTAAAAAAATCTGACCATTTAATTGGGAGATTGAACAAACTTGAGACGACCAAAATTTCATTAAATGTGAATACCAAACATGAACCAGGCACTGTCGTAATATTGAACTGATGTGTTTGTCTGAGCATGACGTGAATTATGTAAAGTGGCTGTTCTCTCAGAATACAAAGGACTTCAATTACTCGAGAGAACAAACAAAGGATATGGCTTGGAAATGCTTAGTCAATACTTGAAATTGACATGAAAGTTCACATTTGACACTTTCACTGAAAATTTTGCCTTAAAAACTTACTTAAAGGACACATACACACACATACAGGTGTGCACACAAATAAATGTATAACTCTGTATTATTTCCCATTGACATAGACGTAGATGACACAGAGAAAGATGGAATATTAGGATTCAGAATATGTGTGGTTCTTTAAAAACAAAAAAGTGAAGGCAGAATCAGAATCTGGAGATAAGCCTACAATAATAGCCTTCCAGGAAAATAGGCCAGCTATGAAAGGACAAACAGTGTGCTATAAAGTGCATCTTCTCCTCAGACTTGTCCAGTATCTTTTTACCACGACATTATGACATATTACCTTTTAAAGACTGGAAAATAATGACAATTGCTCATATATTATATTAGTTTATTATACTCATATCCATTGCCAGTTTGGATTCCCTCATTTTTAAATGTTTCATAGAATTATCTTATCTTTCTCTTAACCCTCCCCAGAGCCTTGGTGCTGTGTCTCTTATCTTCTCTTTACTCACAGATTCAGAACTTCATGTAGACAGGCATTCTATAGAGATCTGTTGCCAAGGTGTTGATGAGTTATTTCTGGCAGGTCACTATTTTCAAACACTACAGGAATTCCATAACAGAGACATACTGATATTCTATCCTAGTCATTCAGAGACTTCAGAATACTTGTACAGTAGGCTGAAGCTAAAACAAGAAGTGATCAGATATAATAGTATTTTTCAGCTAAGAAGCAGCCAATGATGCCACTTAACAAGACCTGTTGATTTTGTAGGCTAAGGACTATTGTGACATCACCCTGTAGCTAAAAGCAGTCCAACACAACAGGAGTTTCAAGAACAGCAGGACAAAAATGATGCCTTCACTGAATAAGTAAAGAAGGCATACATTTTCAAGAAAGCCTCTTTATTCTTGGAGTAGAAGTTTTTCTTCAAGATGGCAAGTGGTGCAGACCCTTCAGGATCCTTTGTGCCCTCAAAAAGGTGAGTCTTTCATGGAAAAAGCCAAATGGCAACTAACCAGGAGAGAAAAATATCTTTACTAACTCAGGTGAATGACGAATATTATGGTATCTCTTCTCCCAGAAGCTCTAAAAGAGAGGACACCTACTTGAAGGAACTGAATGAGGACTTAACGAGAAGGAAGCAGGAACTTCTGGAGTTGCTGAGACCTCTAGAAGATAAGAACAACCTTTTATTCCAGAAGTTAATGTCTAACTTGGAGGAAAAACAAAGAAGGTAAGGGCTCCCTACTCAGGTCTCTAGAGATTGAAGGACTGGAGAATTTAATCCCCACAGGATTAGAAATGATTATTTATACAACTTCAGTTTGGGTTTTGTTTTTAACTTTGGACATTCAGTTTCAGTAGAATTTAAAGAAATTGTAACACAGAATCAGAGTGAAGATGAATCCTCTTTTTTATTTTTTAGTAAAATTAAGCATGACTCAGCTCTCCTCTCATGAGTCTAGAGTTGTTAATTCTTCCTCCCATAGTTCCTACCGAAGTAACAGGTGAGAGCCTTAATAATTACTTGAGTCTGTCGTGGTCATACTGACAGCTTCTGCCTTCATATTTGTAGAACCACTTAAAATAAATGACTCTGGTCATTCTATACTAATCAGTAGCAGAATGAAATTTTCCAAGTCTAGAGGCTCTCTGGATTTCAGTCCAGCATCTTATAATTACTAAGTTGCTGCAGTCTTAACTGTTTGTTAAAATATTCGATGCTCTTGAAGATCTAGCAACTGTTTCCTTTCTAG
Organism: Petromus typicus; assembly: GCA_004026965.1. NCBI lineage: Eukaryota > Metazoa > Chordata > Mammalia > Rodentia > Petromuridae > Petromus > Petromus typicus. Next base: position 6,399 of record PVIR01002394.1, read on the forward strand.
TTAGAAAAATCTCACCTAAACTGGTGCACTTTCCTTTTATACTTTATCATGAGATACTCAAAGAATTCAGACTTTTGGAGAATCTAAGCTAGGCAACAAGTTATAGTAGAGCACCAGCTTCTCACAGCCAGAAGCACAGACTTCTCGCAGGGGAGGAGAACACAAAGGCCTGGCTTTCTGCTTAGACCTGACGAAGAAACAGGACAATGGGCAAAAATATAAATCAATTAAAGTCTATAAAAATATTGGCTTTTACTTTATACTGTTTCATATTTTGTTAGGAATTCTTAAAGGTTCGCATTCCCTAAAGACTATCAAAGATAAAAATAGTTTCCCAACAAATATCTGTTTGGAGACTCAAGGAGTTAGGAGAAGGTGGGAAGAAATAGTATAGGGCATAAATCTAAGGTTTCTCCTGAAGCTACAGATTTTTTTTTTTTTTTTTTTTTGAGACGGGGTCTCACTTTGTAGTTCAGGCATTTCCTGAAGTCAGCCTTGAACTCAGAAATTTTGTCTCTGCCTCTTGAGTGCTGAGATTACAGGTGTGAGCCACCATGCCCAGCACTATGGTATGTGCTTCTGATTGCTAGTGGGTTAAGTCTCCATGCCCAGCAGTTATCAGATTTTTTAAACTCCTTTTACAGGGGAAGATTCTCCCCTTTCTCCTCAAAAGTCATATAGCAAAACATTCTTTGAGGGGGAACGAATAAATTTCACTGGCTACTGGAGACCCAAATTTTGAGCATTAAAGTATAGAAATCATTAATAACCATTCAGTGAAGACAAATGTCAATTAAGAATGGGGTTGTCCTAGTTATAGCAACTTTCCACCTCCAAAAGACTTCCATAAATGCTGAAATTTCAGCCCCCATCTAACTCCCATGGTAGAGTACTTTCTGGCTGACTCAGTGTTGTATTTTTTATGATGTCTCTCACTTTAGTCTGCAGATCATGAGACAGATCATGGCAGGGAAGGAGTGCGATGAGTCTTCAGTTGTAGAGCTCATTAAGGAAGCAGAGGAGATGAAACAGAACCTGGTAAGATGCTGGTAGACACTCCTGGACAAGGCTCAGTTCCACTGCTGGTGACAGAAGGACACAGATGACAGACTGAAAACTCCGCCTATGTGATGCTCAGCGTTGCCATTTCCTTGAGATAATCCAGAATGATCCAAAGGGAGTTAGACAGAAGTTGGGAGGAATAAGAACTAGGACACAAAATTCTCTTTCTTTGGCTTTTTAAAATCATTTTTGACTAGCGGTTAATGAACACAGGCACATTAACCTGTCACACTGCTATACAATGGGAGATACCTATCAAAGTAGGAGAAAAAAGTATTTTGCTCTTAGAAAATCTTAGATCTTCTAAAGACTAACTATGTAAAGGACCTTAAAGGTTAGAAAATACTGATCTAAGCCCAGAGACACTGTCATATGATGCTGTCATCTTAGAATTTAGAACTAATTTCTATTGATCCCATCTCATTCTTCTTATAATTATTATTTGGAATCACAACTTTTTAAACCCATCATTATCAAATTCATCTCTTATCCCCAGATTTTGACTATGTCCATTCACTACTGCCTTCCTGTGTGGTTTATGATGTCCCCGGACCACTTTGCCACCATTAACTTATTAGTTTCTTCCAAACTCACTTTAATGCCTGGACAACAGATGTCTCTGTTTGTTTGGTTCCCCTCCCCTCAACAGGAAAGGAAAAACAAGATGCTTCGGAAGGAGATGGAGATGCTATGGAACAAGGTGTGCCTCGAAGGATCTCTTGAAAGTACTACCCTGCAATCATAATGTGAAGAACTTCCACTCCTACAGTCCCATCCTCATCTTTCCAAGTCCCTGCTTCCTCTCATGCCTCAGTTCAATGCTGAATCAAACAACTGAAGCACGTTACTCTTCTTATAAAAACTCTTTCCGACCCTCTTATTGCAGCTGACTCTGGCTCACGCCCACCTCTCTAGTCTCCTCTTATAGCAGTCCTCCCTGAGTTTTCCATGAAACTGTCCCACTGACTTCCTTGTGAATTCTCAAACATGTGCAGCCTTTTCCTATCTCAAAGCCTCATTCTTGCTCTAATCCCACCTGTAGTACTGTTTTCACACAGTTGGCTCATTGTCATCCTTCTGGTCTCCACTTAAATATCACCTCTTCATAAATGGCCTCTTTGTTTACTCCATCTAAAATGGAGCAGCCTCCTGGATCCCAATGTACAGCTCTGTTCATGTCTTCCATTGCACTTCTCGGAATACAAACTTGTTTTTTTAAAGAATATATATATATATATATATATATATATATATATATATATTTTTTTTTTTTTTTTTTTTTTTTTTTTTTTTTTTTTTTTTTTTTTTTTTTTTTTTTTTTTTTTTTTTTTTTTTTTTTTTTTTTTTTTTTTGTCCTTGTCCCTATTCCCCCTTCTGGGATTCAAACTCCTTCTGTATCTTGGTTGCTCAGTTTGACTCCCTAACCTCTTAGGTTTTTGTTTTTGTTTTTGTTTTTGTTTTTGTTTGAGACAGGGTCTTGCTTTGTGGTTCAGGCTGGCCCTGAGCTCAGCCTCCAGCTCACATCACAGCAATCCTCCTGCCTCTGCCTCCCGAGTGCTGGGATTACAGGCGTGAGCCACCACGCCCGGCACTGTGGTATGTGGTACTGGTTGCTGCTGGGTGTGGGTCTCCACGCCCAGTATGGTATGTGGTTACCGGGGAATCGAACCCAGTCCCTTGTGCTTGCAAGACAGGCGCCGGAACCACTGAGCTTTCTCCCCGGCCCCTCCCTAACCTTTTTCATAATCTTGGAACACAGCACAGAATCAATAAACGTAAGCTGAATGCATGAACAAATGAATGATTAAGTGAGATTATTAATTTCACTACAGTCGTTTGTACTATAATCACAAGTTTAGGGCTTTGGTATTTTTTTTTTAACTAAGAAAGGAAATTCCTGTGTGGACTAGCTTCTGGTACCTGAACGCTTTTTCATGGACTTTGCAACTAGGACAGCAGATTTTTCTTGTGGTATAACAGGTGTGTGGTATGATCTCTGACTGCTTTTTCCATCTTACCTTTCCAGAAATGATTAGGAGACCTGTAATTCCTGCCCCTTGTGCTGAGATCTGCTCCTTGTTTTTAGCAGCAGCTACAGATTGTGAATTGCCAGAAGTTTTAGTTCCTAAGTTCTTGAGGCCTTATGATAGGAAACCCAGTGCAATCTCTCTAAAGGTTCCAAACTACTTTGTATAAGGGATGTCCAGACAACTTAGCTTGCAGTTGACTTTCCTGGGTTTTTTTGTTTTTTTTGTTTTTTTTTTTTTTTTGAGACAAGATCTCCTGCCTTAGATCCCCAAGTGTTGGGATTGCCAGTATGTGCTACCATGCCTGACTCATCCTACCCATTCTTAGATTAGAAGAAATGGAGACTAATAGCATGACTAGTGACTGAGAATACAGGCTTCAGAGGCTGAACAATCCAGTTAAACTCGAGGTCTGTCACAGTATAGCTCTAAACAAATGACTTCACACCTCCAAGTCTCAATTTTCTCACCTGAAAAATGGAAATAAAAGTGGTCCTCAAAGAGTTGTGTGAATAAAATAAAAATAATTAGAATATAGTAAAATTGTGAAAGTAATGTAGTAAGTGGCTGAGTGATTGATATGAACTTAGGGTTCACTTAACAGTTTTTATTATTATAACGTCCACTCAAAGTACCAAAGGGAAGGGCTCGTGACACTCTGAATCCCCTTTGGTAGGTAGCACAATTTCCAGGTTGGGCCCTGAGAAGCTGCTGATTGGCAGGAACCAAAAGCCTACACTCAGAGTGGATTTCCTTTTCTCTCACTAGCTCTCACTAATTTAAAGATTTACCAAAATATCTCTCTATAGACATTTGAGACAGAAGAACTCCATGAACAAAAAGCACCACAGATGAAAACCAAGGCAGACTCAGAGGATGGAAAGGTAGGTAGACTGCAAGTACTGAGAATGTCATGTACTGGAAACAGCCACTGGACAACCAAGGCTCATTTGGGTGGACAGACAGGCACTGTCCAGGCTTTTGGGATGTATTAGATTTCAATACAATTTCAATTTCATTGATCTCTCGAGACACTGCACCTTTTTCTTGGGACATTTTATTCCTTTAGTTCTCTACTTTCACTCTTAAGTTTTTAAATCTGCTTTATCACCTAACAAGCCCCTGGAGGTATCACATGCAGAGAAAGTGAAAGGAGATAAGGATTTTAGTGTCTTTTTGGAACTGGTAAATTCAATATATTTAGCTGTGGTATGTTCCTGAACCATACACTTTTTTTTTTTTTTTTTTTTTTTTTGAGACAGGGTCTCGCTTTTGTGGTTCAGGCTGGCCCTGAGCTCAGCCTCAAACTCACATCACAGCAATCCTCCTGCCTCTCCCTCCTGAGTACTGGGATGACAGGCGTGAGCCACCACGCCCGGCACTGTGGTATGTGGTACTGGTTGCTGCTGGGCGTGAGTCCCCACACCCAGTATTGTATGTGGTTACCGGGAATCGAACCCGGGTCCTTGCACTTGCAAGACAGGCGCCGGAACCACTGAGCTAAATCCCTGGCCCAGATCCATACACATTTTTATAAGCAATTTGATTCCCCTGGAACACTGTATCTGAATTAGAGTGATGTCACAAATTTCTAGGAAATCACTTTAGCTAGGATGAAGTTAGAAAAACTACACCAGTAATGATAACTTCACAGTAGCAATGCCAGAACACTTGTTAATTTGTCTTGGAAAATTTACTTAGGGGTATTATATTTTCATCTCATCTTCCCATAATCATCTTATTCACAGAAAATGGCCTGTTCATTTATCTTTTAGCTTTGAGAGAGTGTGGATTGCATAGACGAGACAAATTGAGATGGTTTTACAGTTGAAGCCAACCTAAATAGTGACTCTATGACAGTATAATTTCACTATAAAGTTACTGCAGCAAATTAAGGAAACTGATTTGTTTTATCTCAATTTACTTTATCACCCAGAGGCTCTTTCTCCCACCAGGAAAAGAAACAGAGGAAAATGGAATGGGTCAAGTATCAGGAACAAGTCAACACCCTTCAGGTATTAAGCTCTTCCAAGGCTGGACATGGGATACAATTTTGTTTATATAACACAGAGACTTTAAGCTTAAATCCAGTCCCCTCATCCTGAGTTATAAATTGTGCTGCTAAAAGAAATGCATCATTGGGAGAGAGCTGAAGTGACCTATCTTCTAGCTTTCCCTTGAATTATTCAGAATAAAAGTATTTCTTCCTGGGCCGGGTATATAGCTCAGTGGTTCCGGCGCCTGTCTTGCAAGTGCAAGGACCTGGGTTCAATCCCCGGTAACCACATAACAATACTGGGTGTGGAGACTCACTCCAGCGGCAACCAGTACCACATACCAGTACCGGGCGTGGTGGCTCACGCCTGTAATCCCAGCACTCGGGAGGCAGAGGCAGGAGGATTGCTGTGACGTGAGTTTGAGGCTGAGCTCAGGGCCAGCCTGAACCACAAAGTGAGACCCTATCTCAAAAAAACCTTAAAAAAAAAAAAAAAAGTAAAAGTATTTCTTCCTATTCCTTGATTTTGTTCTATGTGAAATGGGGGGGCGGGGCAGGGTAGATAACATATACTATTGCCCAACTTTAAAAGATTGACTATGAAGGGCTTTTTAACTTCTGCATTAAAAAATTCAGGTAACAGTGGATCTAGAAAAACCAATATTACATGAGTACCTTTGAAAAATGTCCTCTTTTAGAATGACTTTCATGGAAAAGTGATTGAATTGAGAATTGAAGCCTTGAAGAACTATCAGAAGGCTAATGACCTGAAATTATTACTGTACTTACAGCAGAATTTTGAGCCAAAGCAAGCATTTTTAAATCTTCAAAGACCTCAAGGTAGGTAGAGAAAAATACGTCTACACTTTGAGGTTCTATTTTGTTTGTTAACATTGGAGAATCCATTGCTTGTAAAGTGACACAATGCCTAGGACACACAAAGCTAAATGTTGGTGGTTTAAATGATAAAATTTTTACTATCATCATTCTGCAGAAACTCTTATAGAATTCTCTGAAAGAAATTAGGTTTACCTCTGTAAAGATAAAGTAACGTATTAGATACTTGGTATTTGTAAGTGATAACAGAGTTGTCACTCCATATAATATTAGTTTCATCTTTTCTCTTTTTCTATGATTTAAACTGTTTCATTTCATGAATCTTATAGTAGCATACTCTTCTACCTCACAACAGAAGATCAAGGGGATAGACCTTTGACAGGGGGTGTGAATTTCACCAGGCCAGAAGTTTCAGTGATTTCCCCTCCAGAATTTATGGCAGTATTTCAGGAAATTATATAGTTTTGTAAAAAAAAATTGAATAAAAAGCTAAACATAGTAGTGCACACTTGTAATGTTAGTACTCAGAAAGCTGTAACAGGAAGAACATAAGTTCAAGATCATCCTGAGCTACATATCAAGGTCAATGTCAGCCTGGACCAGATAACAGGAATCTGTCTCAATAAATAAATAAATAAATAAATAAATAAATAAATAAGTGGGATGGCTCTGAGGAACAAAGAAAGGATTATTAAATTTTCATAGATCTATGAGTCAGAAATCTATATAATAGACAAACAATGGGAGATCTCAACTAACGGATGAAATATTCTATCAGCAGTGGTGTATATGTTTCTAATTTCTAATGATTTTATTCTGCAAAAGGCTAGAAAGCTTATAGAAATCACACATACAACACATAGGATTAAATAAATATATGAGTAATTTAAAGGAAAGTAAAAAATACATGAAAATGCATGATAGAAGTGTGTAAAAGAGATAGCCTATAAATTTGATTCTAAATTCCCCAGCAATTTTCACTGTCCATCGTGTGACAACAAACAAACTGCTTAGCAAAATATGATATTTCCTAGTATTTAAACCTGAAAGAAACTTCTGCATATACTCATAGTGGAGACAAGACCCTGTACATACAATAACAGCCATCAATATCCTCAACAATACTTTTAAATGAATTCTGAATCTAAATTTCATAGGATGTTTCTTTTCTATTCCTTAGCACAATTTGATAGCAAATTATTAATTTGAAATTGTTTAAAGAAGACAGATAATTCAAGATCATATATCACATAACACTCTTCCTTGATTCACAGGTAAAACTTAAAAAATCTAGGGAACTAGATGTGGTATTTATCCTTCAGGTGATGTTTCTCACATATTTCTCTTTCAATTTATATTTTGACAAGATTGGACACCAGAAAGCTGGAAGGAAAAAACATGGAATGCAACCGGAAGCAATATAAAACCGTTAAGATACAAATTAAAATGATAGAAGAAATGAGAGTTGTGAGGAGGGCAGAAAGATTCTGGGTTTATTGCATTCAAAATTAGCTAAAGTTAACCCAAACAGATCCAAAGAAAGATCCCACAGTTTAAACTCCAGATTTAAGTCCAGATTAGTATATAGTCGAGGACTCCACTGCAATTCGAGGGCATTGCTAGATTTTTTTTTTTTTCCCTGCTTGCAGAACACTGAATCAATTTTAACTGGGACGATCCATCAGCCCTCCCTTCTCTGCTTCAACTGCTTCTCTTCTCTTACAATCTAAAAAAATAAAAGATAAGGCAGTAGCGGCATATATATAGTAGTAGGCATAGTGGCATATATCTCTAATCCCAGCACTCTGGAAAGCTTAGATAGGAGGATCACAAGATTCAGCAAGATACTGTCTAAAATAAAAAAGAAAAAGGACTGTAGATGGGGCTGTAGCTCAGTGCAAAGATCCTGAGTTCAATTCCCAGTACCAGAAAAATACATAAATAAAATTTAAAAATACAAACCAACAAAAAGAAAGGAATAACAGGTACTATACTGTTCAGTTAGCACAAACTAACGTAATTATGGGCATAACTGACCCATTGGTTGGATGGTTTATTATGCATTTTCTAAGTACTGGTTGTAGGCCAATTTCATTTTCCAACACATATATTCAGAATTTTAGGTTTTGTTTGGGCCCAAATGTATCTGCAATTTAGTAGAGTCGTAAATAGTTGCACATTTATAATCCTTAGTGTTAAACTATTAAAATCAAAGAAATGTTAGCTATCATCATGGAAAAATTTTATAAGAAATCGTTTTAAGAGCTAATTATCAACAGTGACATGGTAGGGAAGTACTTAGTGTTTCTCAACTTTATATTTCACTCAGGCTATAGATTTTTCAATTTTTGGTATTTAATTTTTTCATGAATGCATTCCTTGAAAACAAAATGTACATTATTATTTTAAATGAAAAAACAGTGTAGTTTCCCATAATTGAAGATAGATGTAATAAGTATACTAAAAACAAAATTTTAATGTTCTAACAAGACATCTAAGCTTAGGGCCAGTTGTATTTTCAAAAACGAGTTTAACAAAGCAGAATTTAGGGAATCATTTTCCCTCTGTGATTTAGAATATTGAGTACTGTGTTTCAACAGCACCTAACTTTATCCTAGTTGCACCTGAACATCATCTCACTACCGTATTTTGAGAAGTTATAATTTGATGAAAATAGCTCTGAATTTAGAGTCAGATGTGTGAGCTGGAGTCCCTGCTCTGAGCACTACCAGTCACATGACCTAATCAAGTCATTTAACTTCAGGTTTCCCTTTGCCAAAAACAAGCTTAGCATTTTATAGAGCATGTTAAAAACCTCTAACTTTTTGTAATTCTTACAATGATTCTATGCAACACAAATTATAAAATAAGAAATAAAGAGAAGCTAAGCTTCTCATTCCACACACAAATTTTAGTTCTTCTAGATTATGCCATACAATGAAAATGTTAAAGTACAGGATTCCTCGTGCTTCTTTCAAGCTATTACTTAAACCCAAACTTATCAGTTGTTGAAGGTATTACTCTCCCAATGAAGAATGATGTTTTGTGCCTAAAGGTTATGCTTATTCTATAGCGAAGAAAACATGGTTACAAAATAAATTGAGATATATGTAATTCTACATTTCTCCCGGTAGGTGGCACCAACCACATCCAGGCTTCAAATCCACCTTAGGCAATTCAGGAAGCCTGAATGTGCCGTGGAACAAATTAAGTTCCTATAACCCTCAGGAAAAAATGTGTCATATTTATATAACAAATTTAAAAAGAAAAAATGACCTATCGATATTCTGTCATGATCTGTGGTACCAAGATGTATTACTGATAGCCTTGATTGAACCATAGTAAGTTTAATATTCTAAATATAATCCTTACCTATTATTCTACTCCTTCAACTTCAGGGCTCTCCACTCAAAAAAAGTCAGGACCCACTTGCTGCTCAGCTCTTCTCTAATACTGTTTGTCCCTATCATAGATAAATTGTGTGATTAGGACACTTAAGTGAAAATGGGAAATTGCATAAGGTTTAAGTCTTTAATCCTCCAATGATCTTCCTTTTCTTTTACCTTCAAAAGAATTCAAATTTATAAATTGTCTTAGAGAAAAGGTGAGATGCAATTCTGGACATGCCTCCCAGCAGATCAATGTATACACAGGCCCTTCAGCTCTAGGCATTTCCCAGCAGAGGGAGGTTTTACCCTACTACCCTTAGCCAAGAATCCCTCCTCCCTGTCCAGTGTGCTGGTTGGCTGAGCTGCAGTGGTGTGATCTACTTGGTTGGCAGATATTACTGACTTTGTTATAATTCAAGCAAGCTCTACTTAAGAATTCTCTTGAGGCTTGGATATAGCATTACCACTGTCAGTTTTATCTGCTTAGCCTCTGTCATCACCTCGTCTTCCAAAAGAGAAACACTTTCCTATTATTTACATCTAGGGAGAAATCTTTCCTTGGTTCTTTCCAGAAACAGGTGACATTTAAGGAGATTAACTTCTCCTAACAGGATAAAGTTAAAGTTTGACTCAGAGGGTGCAGCAGCCCCCTCCTGGCTTTTGTAGGACAAGAGAGCCGTTCGTGGCCGTCAGCGGTCACCTATCTTTGAGAGCACTTGCACCGAGCAATTTCTTAAATTCAGCTGAAATTCCCATCACATCGGCTGGTGTATAGAAAAGAAATTTATCTTCAGTAATAATATAACTTGTGATAAGACATTTTATTTTGACAACCTTTTCTCTCTTGGATCCTCCAATCTTAGCATTTTTTTCAACTCTTTGAAAAGAAACAGAAAGTTCTTTTTTGAAAAGAACTTGAGGCTCGGGATAGATATTATGTTCCACTTATCAGTTCAGATGAAAGCCCATGAGACGGGAAGGGAATACTCTTGAGATCTTACTCAGTAATCCTCTGCTTTGAAAGGAAGCCATTCCTCTGCCTTTCACCTTGACTTCACTTTGATTACTCTTCCAGATGGCTGCAGTACACTTTAGCAGGTGCTTCCGAAGGGAAAACAGTAGTAGTGTCAAGCTAAAATGTTGACACAAAAGGGCAGAAAACTACAGCTACCTTAACTCTGGATCCTTAAAAAGTGATTTTGCTCTCAAATACAGGCTTGTCTTGAGTTTTAGGCAACCTGAACCCACCGGATGTTAAGGTTAGGTCTGTAGCATTGGTAGGTTGCTGGGCTGGTGCGTAAGCTCCCAGCCTTTTGCTTCTCATGAAGCTCCACACAGGTCCAGGAGAGAACAGAATTCTTGTTTTCTCCTATCTATAAATTTTAAAGCTTCAAAAATCTGAGCTGTATCTTTTTTATCGGAATTATTTTAGTGGAGTGACAGTAGGTTCAACTTGCTTGCACTGCACACTCAGGACAGCAGCAGGATGTCTAGGACAGGGTGGTCACGTTTAATAAAAAGAATATATGCAGGGCCAGGGATGTAGCTCAGTGGCGCCATGACAGCGTGGCATGTGCAAGGTCTTGAGTTCAATCCCTGGCAGGAAAAAAAAAAGAATATTTGCTTAAAATTTCAATTTCAGATAAACTAACATTTTATTGTCACTGTGTCATGAATATTATATGGGGATATACAAATACTAAAATTTATTTATGTTTATTGAATTTCAAATATAACTGAATGTCTTATATTTTAGACTGGCAACTCTAACCTAGGCTATGTGTCTACAGAGCACCTTAGACTCTTTTATTCTTTCTTTTATTATCTTTTTTTTCCCACTCAGCTTGAGCCCTGTCACTCTCCCTGCCTCCTCTTTTCCCCTATTCTCACTCTTTTCTCTTTTTTTTTTTTGTTTTTTACTACGCAGCATTGACCATTTTTGTGGAACAGATGTCTGGATTATCTAAGTATATATCCATTTACCTAGTTTATCATTTCACTCCTTCAGTTAAATGTTGTATGAGAAGCTCATTTTGTAGACTCTCCAAGTTGTTTTTATTTGCATACAATCCTTTAATTATATCCCCACAAGGATATAATTTTTCAATAGAAAAAAGGACCACCTCTCCAACTTTCAAATGCTTGAACTTATTTTCTAAAATAACTAGAAAACTCATATCAGAGTCTATCTTACAATAATACAGTTATATAATATGATGAATGTTAATAGTTTTGTACTTTTCTCGAAAGAAGCTCTTATTCTCTTACTGTTTTCCACCAGGTACTATGGACACTACAACTATGGGCAAAGCAACTTTCGACGGCAGTAAACCCAGTGTGGTGAGATTGATTGTCTTTTTAAAATTCTCCAATTGTAAAGGGTTGAGTAGAGAGTCAATGTCGATTTTTTTTTTTTTTTTTTTTTTTTTGAGACAGGGTCTTGCTTTGTGGTTTAGGCTGGCCCTGAGCTAAGCCTCAAACTCACATCACAGCAATCCTCCTGCCTCTGCCTCCCGAGTGCTGGGATGACAGGCGTGAGCCACCATGCCCCACACTGTGGTGTGTGGTACTGATTGCTGGTAGGCGTGAGTCTCCACGTCCAGTATTGTACATGGTTAACCGGGGATCAACCCGGGCCCTTGAGCTTGCAAGGCAGGCACCGGAACCACTGGCTAAATCCCCTGCCCTCGGTTTTTGCAATGTATTTGTTTTTGTGGCATTGGAGATTGCTAACAAGCAAGCTAAGGCCATGCGAGAGAAGAGCTTTATTAGCCCTGTTTCCTCTTAAACAAGACCTAACCAGAAACTAACTAGCCTTGAAAACAAGATAAAAAAAATTCCAATCCCACTTGCCGTAGGCAGTAGCCACTCACCGAGAGAAGAGAGAAGGGCGCAGTCAGGGAAGGCAGGGCAGCAGATCAGGGCTGGCATTGTTTTTCTAGTACAGGTATTGTACTCAGGGCTATGTGTTTGCCAGGTACCCTGAGCTAAATCCCCGGTCTGGGGCTGGCATTGCTGACATCTAGTTTTCGGCGCTGATTATTTTCCAGCTAGTCTTATTTTTCAGAAAACACAGGTATAAGGCTCACTGTAAGCTCTTCAATGGAGTTGTTGACATATATCCTAATTTAACAATTTTTTAAGAGGTCTGCTGTCATTGTTTGAACTTTTCTTTCTATTTTAGGGAATTCTGGAATCAACGATCTATACAGAACAACAAGAAGCTTCAGAAAGTCAGTGTGATGATGTCGGAGGGAGGCTTTTTTTTCTGAGGTCACTGCCGGACGAAACTCAGAAGGGTTAGAGGGCTTTCATTCCATTTGTTTTGGACCAACCTAAAGACTAGAACAGCCATTGTGTTCATTAAAATCTCTCAAACTTGTGTTAGTGCTCTTTCCCTCACTTTCCGCACCCATTTGGGTGCAAATATTAGACGTTGGGCTTTAGATGTGTCAGGAATTCAGTCAGGATTGTAAACAGCCTCTGATTATTTTATTCCCTGTTGGATTTGAGATGACTAGATTCAAACCACACTGTATGTAGTTAAACGTATAAACAGGAGTTCTTCCCTGCATACGAAGTACTTCATCTTGGCCAGATTCACTGGTAGGAAATAAATATTTACAAAACATAGAAAATCACTTTCTCTAGACTGCTTTTCTGCCCTCACCCTCACTCACAGAGCCCATCCAACTGCCCTGTTGATTCTACCACCTTGCTTTGATCTCCTTTCTTGCCTGGATGACCACACACTCTGAACTGATTTGCCTGCTTTCGGTCCGCCTAGTCCATCCTCTGCCATACTACTGAAGATACTGTTTTAGAAAAAGAAATGAGAACTTGTCATTCCCCTACAGATTTTTCATTGACATTATTGTAAAGTCTGAACAACTACATAGACCATAAGTGTCCTGCTTCCCCAGACTACTCGTTCATTGTCCCCCTACCTTCCTTGCAGACATACATTCCCCTAAAAGACCATGACATTTATTATCTCCACACACAAAAGCTAAAAGATTTTGTCTCCTTGATTGTTTCACCATTGCCTACTTTTCTGAGTTTAGTGCTCTTCTACACCAGTTATTCTCAGTACTGTGTATTAAAATCTCCTAGTGACCTTTTAAAAAATACTGTTTCACTGAGTTTTCTCCTAGATCATTAAAATCATAATCTCCAAGAGAAAGCATCTAGTTTTTCAAGCTTCCCAGAAATTCTAATATGAGCCAGTTTGGGAGTCATCGCTCTAGCTCTTTCTTCTGTAACACTTGATGAACTATATTGCAATGATCGTTTTACTCAGCTTTCTCTAAGCAAAGATGGTGAGCTCTTTGAGGCACAAGACTATGTCTTGGTTATCTTTTTATTTTAACCAATCAACCCTAGACTTGGGGATTTAGTAAAGGCTAAGTAAACTGTATTGTATAAGGGGCCACACATTTATTTGGTAAGTTTGTCTTGATGCACTTTCTTATATAAAATATTGGATTATATTGTAATTCCTAAGATCTGTTACTCTTTAATTTTCTTTTCTTTTTTCTTTTTTCTTTTTTTTTTTTTTGAGACAGGGTCTTGTTTTGTAGTTCAGGTTGGCCCTGAGCTCACTATGTAGCGCACGGCAGTCCTCCCGCCTCTGCCTCCTAAGTGCTGAGCCACCACGCTCAGCACTATGGTATGTGTTACTGAGAATTGAACTGGAACCCTGGACCTTGTGCTTACCAGGCAGACACCAGAAACATAGAGCTAAATCCCCGGCCCAAGTTGTCTTTAATTTTCTATCTCATGTCAATATGAGTAAATTTGTCAAAAATGCTTCATTAGATATATCATGTACAAGTACAATCCCTATGATGAATGCCATCTGTATGTATATCTAAAGTGTGCCAATATATGTTTTGCTAAAAAAAAAAAAAATTCTTAGAAATCCCTTATCCATTTTTGGTAAGGAGCAAAGTAAGTAAACCAAATTCAAAATCTTTTTTTCTCCTATGGGTCAATTTAACTCTTTAATGTGCATTTTATGGGTACATTTTCAAATGCTGCTTTTAACTAGAGAAAGTTTATAAGAAATCACAGAATTTTGTGAGCTTTACATAGGACAGAAGGAACTTTACATAAGTACCATGTTCCTTCATTTTACAAACAAGGAACTGGAGTTCAGTTACACTGAAAGGGTGTTTGAACCCCACGGTTACCTGAGTCAGAGCTATTTACCAAAGCTGTGCATTATTCCTGCTATTCCAGTTTAACTCGCGTCTCTCTTCTGATCACAAGAATAACAGTCTCCAGAGCCCTGAGACGACCAGTTCGTGCGCTCTCAGCTGAGTCACCAGAGTATATGATCCATACTGTTTCAAGAAAGTCATCTCTGTAGATACTGCCAGGAGACTTTGACAGTCCTGAGGATGATCCAAATCAACTTCAGTAGACAAAGAAATCAGAGCAGAAGAAATATAAAATTTGACTGTTACACGGATAGCCTTGAACTAGTTGTTTAACACGCTGCCTTTGATTTCCAGTTTAAGATTAGATTTTAAAAGCACAATTAAATTTTAAAAAATTATTTTTTAACCACTATGATGAGTTTAGGTTAGTATCAATACCTATTTTTTGTTGTGGTGGAACCACAACAGTTTGTGCTGTCAGAGGTTTATAGCTATCAGTTTATTTGCTATCAGAGGTTTATAATTTATTTTAAAATAAATCACATTAAAACTTGTACCTAAATGTGCTCAAAGGTGGGGCTTTTTGGAGGCAGCTGGATCCAGGCTGTGTGAAAACAACTGAAAGGTGTGTGGCTTGCAGCCTGCATAGAATAATAGCAACAGGCTTGCATCAGACTTACTGCTGCTGGCTGTCTGCTTCCTACCTGCCATGGACTGTTTCGCCTCTGGCTCTCTGCCGTGCTGCCCTGCCCTGGAACCAGCTGACTAGACTGAAACCTTTTCAAACTGTGAGCCACAAATAAACTCCTTTAACTTGTGGGTGCTGGGTATGGTGTATCAATGGTGAGAAAAGATATCTCAAAAATACTTAAATTTTTAAGTTCAATATCAGTTACGTTTATCATCTTTCCTTCAAATGCTCCAAATCTTTCAATTTCTTCAAAAATGAAATATTATATGGGCTGGGGATTTGGCTCAGTGGTTCCGGTGCCTGTCTTGCATGTGCAAGGACCCAGGTTCGATCCCCGGTAACCACATACAATACTGGGCGTGGAGACTCACGCCCAGCAGCAACCAGTACCACAGACCACAGTTCCGGGCATGGTGGCTCATGCCTGTAATCCCAGCACTCCGGAGGCAAAGGCAGGAGGATTGCTGTGATGTGAGTTTGAGGCTGAGCACAGGGCCAGCCTGAACCACAAAGCGAGACCCTGTCTCAAAAAACCTTAAAAAAAAAAAAGATATCTCTGCATTTCAGGCATTTCCATCTCTAAATTAAGCTATAGGGCACTGAACTGGTAAGCAGCAATTATTTAGGGCCAAAACATCATTACAGCGGAACCTCAGTTTAAGACTTTAATTCATTCCACAATTCTTGGGAAGATAATTGTTTTCATGTTCATGAACTGATGTGGAGCTTGAGAATGGAAGCAAAATTCTGCCAAATGCTTCTGCTCATGAACTGAACTGTTCGTGCAAAGAAACATCTGTGAACTAAGGTACTGTTATTAGTTTTATTTGCACTCATAATATTCCAGTTATATTTCTATGAGAATAAAATCCCTGCTACCCTTGATAATACTTGAAAGATATTTTTTAATTTCAAAGCTAACTGAGGAAAAATGCTGCCTTAACAGCAATACTTTTATAAACCATAACTTTGGGCAATATTATCTTTGTGCTTATTTCATTTATATTATCTTGATTTTCTAGCTATTCAGAGGCTATTTGTTAATATCTTACCACCAAATGTTGCCTTTTTGCAATAACCACAGAGTGATTAGGAATTTTGTGAGAACTTTCTTAAACGAAATAAGGACACCAACAAACTGATATCTTCTTTGTTTAGGACAGAATTATAATATCTAAAGAGGGACAGTTACAGTGTACAACATTTTTGCCTTTCATTCTTAGATATAGGTATAAAATTCAGTTTTAGTATTGTTTGTGTGAACTATGGCTACCTTATTATCTTATTTATAGGTAGTTATTTCTGCAATCTGTCATTTACCTAGGCAAATTTTTAGCACACACTCCTCCCCGGGAGAAGCCTGCATTGGCTCTAATTCAAAGACTCTATTAATTCGAATGTTCTGCATTAGCCATCACACATCAGGAAATGGGAAGAGAAAAGGATCCTCGGTGTTATAAAGGAAGACTTACTCTGTAACCAAGCAATCTCACAGCACAAGACACTCAAGCATTTTCAATATAATTATGACTTGATAAATGAGAATCTTGATTATATAATACATTTTCAATATAATTATGACTTGATCAATGAGAATCTTCAGGACAACAAAAAAAATCTATCTTTTGTTTCTTTCTCTCACAAATTCACTCACGATACCCCTCAACTTTTTTTTTCTTTTGAGACAGGGTCTCGCTTTGTAGTTCAGGCCGGCCCTGAGCTCAGCCTCAAACTCACATCACAGCAATCCTCCTGCCTCTGCTTCCCAAGTGCTGCGATTACAGGTGTGAGTCTCCACACCCGGTATTGTATATGGTTACCGGGGGATTGAACCCGGGCCCTTGGGCTTACAAGACAGGCGCTGGAACCACTGAGCTAAACCCCGGCCCTCAACTTTTACATCTTTTACTTAAGGTTCATTTTAAGCAGAAAACACAATATAAATGTTCCTATACTTCATATTTTCTCCAGTTATTAATGTACATTGTAGAATATGAGATTATTTAGTGTATTAGTGAGTTTTGTTCACTCTGGGATACAATATCTGACTCATTTGAAAGGAGAAGAGATTTAATTGGCTCCCAGTTTGTGAGGGATAGAGTCCATAGTTAGCTGGCTCCAAGGCAGAAACAATGTGGTAGAAAGGCATAACAGAGCAGATGCTTAGTTTGTGAGGATGGGACGCAAGACAAGAAAAGTAGCAGACAAAAGGGAGTGAGTTATCATACGAAGATTCTGAGGCCACACCTTCATGATCTTCCCAGATCTATCGAGAAGTATGCTCCACCAATTCCCTGGGCAGATCTTTTTTTTTTTTTTTTTTTTTAAGGTTTTTTTTTTTGAGACAGGGTCTCACTTTGTGGTTCAGGTTGGCCCTGAGCTCAGCCTCAAACTCACATCATAGCAATCCTCCTGCCTCTGCCTCCCGAGTGCTGGGATGACAGGCTGAGCCACCACAGCTGGCATTGTGGTATGTGGTACTGATTGCTGCTGGGCGTGAGTCTCCACACCCAGTATAGGTATGTGGTTACCGGGGAATCGAACCCGGGTCCTTGCGCTTGCAAGACAGGCGCCAGAACCACTGAGCTAAATCCCCGGCCCCCCTGGGCAGATCTTACAGCCTGTCAAGTTGACACTCTGCCACACTTAGGAAAAGAAAATGATTTTAATTCCTGTACATTGCTTTTACAGAGAAAATATTTTTCTGGAGAAAGTGAACTTAGGTACATTTTAGTTACATGGAAATTAATTGCTATAATATTTAAAGAAAAAAATCATGTTGCTTTCAATTTTTTAAATTGATTTTATTGGTACATTTTATATATACATCATGATCACAAATGACATAAAAAAAATTGTACCAGTATAAGATACAACTGAATTCTTATTTTTTCCCATTCACCTGCCCACCCTATACTTAAGTCCAATCCAGTTTTTATACTCTGGACTGTTTTCTTGACATATATACTGAATCCAATATATGCTGAATTTCCAATCTTAAGGCACTGTAGACAAAACCTTTTAAAGAAATCGAATAGAAATAACAATAGAGACATAAGCAAGGGAATTGGCTAGAGGTGTATACCACCAATATGCTCCACAATAAAGGGCAAAACAGCCAATAAATATGTTTGGGCTGTAGTATCTGTGTGAGTGGAGCTGAAATACAGCAAAGAAATGGCAGAGAGCTAGTAGCACAGGAACACTATGGATGGTCCCACAGAGAACGGAATGAAACATCTGTCCCTGCCAACTGTTTTCCTAGTAAAGATCTGTTGGGATGAGGCAATCTACACCCAGGACAACCAAGGCTTCGCCATCACTTCCCATGGCTGAGCCAGGGCCCCATGGGAAGAGCACAGCAGCTCAAGGAGTTGACTCAGTAGTTGGTACAGCCTTGGCCTGAAGTGTCGTGGATGCCTCCTCCTCCCGTTACCCAGAAGAACACTGAAGCAAGTTCTCCTGCTAAGATTGATTGTTCTTCCTTCTCCACTTATTGCTTGCCCCTTAAACCCTCCCTGAACTTCTTTCTCTACCAGAGTATAAATAAACACACTGCAGGTCACTAGGGGTCCTTTCCTCCCAGCAGGAGGAAAAACTCACCTAACCTCAGCTTTTTGTATCTTTTGTCTTTCTTCATTTCCCATCTCCCTCCAGAGGACTGGAGTTCTAAACTGTGCAGGATGCAGCAAAGTTCTGTTTAAAATAAGAAGACGTTTTCCCTGGAGTGAAAGATAGCAAAACCCCATAGAGCCTCCAGTCTTTCTTTGATTCTAGGGAATCTTGTGATCCCCACAGTCTCAACCCAGCACCTCTCATGCCTCACTGCAGAGAAGATCACTGTTATGCTCCCCACTCCTCCAAATATCCCCTTCCACAAAACCCAAGCGATAGCTCTATGGAACCATTTTAATACCAAAGCCACGTGGAGAGAGTTTTTTCCATTAGGAGCCAGTAGACACTGGCTATGTTTTCATTACTCTGTGTTCATGCATACTGACAACACATACTTCAGGTAAGTTAATATAGCTCTCCACCTCCTAGAGACAAATGCCTAGGATATGTTCCAAATTCCCACCCCAGTGACCATAGTGCCACAATCTTGGCCTATTGGGAAGTAGGTCTAGCACTTGGTATTGAGCCCACAATATCCTGGCCCTGTAAAGGAAGTGGTAGGCCTTCTCAGCAGAAGGGTGAGCCCAGATGGACTTGCCCACCAAGCAGATGAACTGCTTTAGAGGAGCCCCACCCCAGGGTTTGCAGACCAGTTTCACAAACTTCTACAGTCAATACCACCAAGACATAAGGCTAGCTGCTATTGGTTATAGCAGGGGGGAAAAAATGTAGAGACTATACAACTGTACTTGAAACCAAAGTGAGTGCGTTCTGTGCAAATAATATCCTAAGATGTCTACAGAAGAAAATCTTTATGAAAGTCACTCTTTTAAACTGAAAGAGATAATTACCCCACCAGAATATAGTAATCTACAAGGGACACAAAAAAGATGAAAAAGCAAAGAAACATAAACCCCAAAACCATAATAACTGTCCAGTAATTGATCCCAAATACATGGAAATTTATTAATTTCCTAAAAAGGTATTCAAATAAAGATCATAAGGGAACTCAAAGATAAAAGAGTAGAAATACATAGTTCAATGAAAAAAACAATTCATGATCTGAATGAGAAAACAGAGATAAAAATAATAAATAAAATAAAATACAATGATAATAATAAACAATAATAATAAAAAAACTAAGAGATGGAGGAACAAGGGATGGAAAAGATAATTAAGATGTGTTAATTACATGTAACAACTCCCCATTATGAATGTAGTCATTATTAGTGCAAACATATTTTAATAAAAATTAAAAGATTCAAGTAGAAATCTTAGAATTGAAAAACTCAATGAATGAAATAAAAAACCAATTTAAAGTTTTAGTAGCAAACTAAATCAATTATTAGGTCTTTTGAAATAATCTGATCAGAAGAAAAAATAGAAAAAGAATGAACAAAAGTGAATAAACCATATGGGAATTATGGCATATAATTAAGCAAAAAAATATTGACATTGTAGAAGTTGTAGAGGGAGAAAAATAGCCATAGAAAACTTATTTGATGAAAAAATTGTGAAAAATTTCCAAGTCTTGGGGGAATACATGGACGTCCATATAGATGAAATTCCAACGATTCCATACACAGTCAACTTAGAGGTTCTCTCTGAGGCACATTGTAATGTAACTATCAAAAGTCAGAGCAAGAGAAAACCATCAATTACGTAAAAAGGAATCTCCATGAGTGTCAAGAGATTCATCAGCAGAAATCTCAGAGGGTAGGAGAAGATAGGATCATAAAGTGGTAAAAGAAAAAAATACTAGTCAGGAATATTATTCCAAGCAGAGCAACCCATAAATAAAGGAGAAATAATCTTTATTGATAAGCAAATGCTGAGGGAATTCATCACCATAAGACCAGCCTTTCAAACAATTATTTTTTAAAAATTCAAATCTTTATTGGTACATTATGAGTATACATCATGATCACATTCATCATTGAGAATTTGTACTAATATATGACACAATTTAATTCTCATTTTTACCATTCCCCTACCCACTGTACAATGTCCCCATTCCCTATATACATAAGCTTTGTTTCCTTTTTTTAATTACCATCACATTATTTTTCCTCTCGTTACTTATCCCTATAACCCATTTCCTTTTAAATATTTTCTATTTCACAATGTCTATTATATATTCTAGAACTCATTTTCATCTTCCTTTTCTCATACAAGAGAAAAGATATGATATTTACACATCTGTGACCTATTTATTTCACTTATGAGGATGTCCTGAAGGTATATCCATTTGAGTATAAATGACTCAATCTTATTATTTTTATGGCAGAGTAATACTCCATTCTATAAAAGAACCTCATAAAAAATTCTTAAGGATATATTTCAACTAGGAATAAAAGCATAATAGTCATTAACATGGACATATACAAATGTGTAAATCTTTTTAGGAGAAGTAAATTTGTAAATTCAAAATGAACACTGGACAGATATAGTGTAGGAAATCTTCAATATGAAAAATAAAAGTTAAACCTGACAACAATAATGAAGGAACACAAGACATAAACAGATTTAAATTAAGGCAATAATAGGACATCTAGAGTATTTGCATGTGTTATCAGCTTCAAATTATCTCTAACAACTGTATGTTTATGGTGTGTGTGTGTGTGTGTGTGTGCATGTTATAGGGCATTAAACCTGAAGTCTTGTACATGCTAGTCTAGTATTCTACCACTGAGCTACAGCCCCAGTTTAACTATAATACGGTATTTTTAAGGTAATCTTTGGAGAAAGCACACACATGCACACCACATACCCACACACACACACAATTAATACAGCAGATTTAGCAATGAAAAGAGAAACCAGTAAAAGCTTATCAACATCAAACCTTAAAGGAAAATAAGGAAGAAAGATTCTACAAAACAATCAGAAAACAACCTAATGATAGGCCTTAGTCTTTATCACTAAAAATCTTTGAAAGTTCTCAAACTAAAAGATACAAAGTGGCTAAATGGATAAAAACACAAGACTATAATCTGTTGACAACAAACTCATTTCATAGACACACACAATGAAAATTAATAGAAAATGATATTTCTTACAAATAGAGACTACAAAAGAGTTAAGTGGTATGTTTATATCAGATTTAACTTTAAGCAAAATGCATTAAAAACACAAAGAGGTCATTATATAATGACAAAGAGGTTCATTCAGCATAAGGATATAGTGATTTTAAATATATATGCACCTAACACTGGGGCACTTCAACATATAAAGCAATGATTATTAAATCTAAAGGGAAAGACAGAATGCAATACAATAATAGAAATTTCAATAGTCTATTCCCAGCACTGGAAAAATTAAAAATTAACAAGAGCGGGGCACAGTGGCTCATGCCTGTCATTCTAGTACTTGGTATGCTCACCATGAGTTCAGGGACAGCCTGGGCTACATAGTGAGTTCAAGGCTAGCCTAAACCACAGTATGAGACCCAGTCTCAAAAAAACCAAAACCAACCAAACAAATATCAGATTTAAAATGTCATTCTAAGCCAAATGGACCTAATAGGTATTTATGGAATATTCTACACCACAGCTACAAAGTATCCATTCTTTTCAATAGCATATAGTAAGAACACTTCCAAACTCATTCTATAATAGTATTGTTTTTGCTACCAAAGCCTGATAAAGGCTTAAAAAAAGAAATTTATAGATCAATACCTACTATAGGCACAGAAATCTGCCATACAATATTTGCAACTCAGACTGGGCATGATGCCTCATGGCAGTAACTCCAATATTCTGAGAGGCAAAGCAGGGGAGTTGCAAGTTCAGGGTACCCTGGGCAATTTAGCAATGAAACTCCCATCTCCAAATTAAAAATTCAAAATGGTTAGGTAGGTATGCTGGGAATGCAGCTCATTATAATAGCCTTGGTTTCAGTCTGCACCCTTCAAAGACAATCCCACAAATACCAAGGAACAAAACCTTGCAAATTGGCTTTATTCCAGAGAGGCAAGCTTGGTTCTCCGTTAGCAAATAAATAAAAAGCAATATACTAAATCAATAAAATCAAGGATAAGAATAATATGATCATATTTGTAGATGCACAAAAAGATTTTGTTAAAATTCAACATTCCATGATAAAAACCTTGAAAGAACTGGGTATAGAAGGATCACACGTCAACATAATCAAGCAAACTCACACCTAAGGGGAAGAGATGAAAGTGTCTCCTCTAAACTCAGGAATGGGATCAGGGTACTCATTCTTACCACTCTTAATTACAGAGTATATAAACTTGAAGCCGTGGATTTAGCTCAGTGGTTCCAGTGATTGCCTGAAAAGCACAGGTCCCAACTTTGATTCATGGTATAAAAACAACAATAAACCAGAAGCACTATCATGTAAAAAACAAAACAAAACAAAAAACATAGTACTGAAACTTTAGCAAGAATAATCAGGCAAGAGAAAGAAATAAAAGAAATAAATATAGGAAAAGAGGAAGTCAAACTATCCTTGCTTAAAAATAAAGCAATTCTAAGTAAGCCCTAAAAATCTACCCAAACTCTTAGAACTGATGAACAAATTCAGTAAGGGAGCAGAATACAAAATCAGTATAAGACAAAGTCATCCAGTCAGTAAATGGTTAGATGTAGAGATACTTCTGAAAAAAAGCGCAAAATGGTCAATAATTGTATGAAAAAATGTTCAACATCTTTAGCTATCAGGGAAATGCAAATCAAAACTACATTGACATCCACCTGACTCCAGGCAGAATAGCTGTCCTTATTATACAAAATAACAAATGGTGGTAAGGATGCATGTAAAAAGTAACTTTTGTACATTATTGGTGAGAATATAAATTAGTACAGTCATTATAAAAATCAGTATGGAGGTTCTTCAAAAAAAAAATCAAAAATAGAACTACCATATGATCCCGTTGTACAAGTGGTTGGTATATACCTGAAAGAATCAAAGTCAGCATATTACACATACCTGTGAAGCACTATTCATAATAGCTTAGTTATGGAGTCAGCCTAGGTGCCTGCCAATAGATAAGTGGATAAAGAAAATGTGGTATACATCCACAATAGAGTATTATTAAATTACAAAGAATGAAATCATATCATTTGCAGGAAAATGGACAGAACTGGATGTCATCATGTTAAACAATCCAGATTCAGAAAGACAAATATTGCATATTTTCTTTCATATTTGGAATTTAAGGGGAAAAGTAAGAAGAGCAGAAGGGAGGCTATCAGTGATGAGAAAGCGAATCGGAGAGGGAGTCAAAAGAGCAAGGGCAGTATTGGAAAAAGGATACATGCAAAGTATGTACATGTGCAAAGTATGTGCATGTATGAAAATGTCATAGCAGGGCCGGGGATATAGCTCAGTGTTTCCGGCGCCTGTGTTGCAAGTGCAAGGACCCAGGTTCAATCCCCGGTAACCACACACAATACTGGATGTGGAGACTCACGCCCAGCAGCAGTCACTACCACATAGCACAGTACTGGGCGTGGTGGCTCACGCCTGTAATCCCAGCACTCGGGAAGCAGAGGCAGGAGGATTGCTGTGATGTGAGTTTGACGCTGAGCTCAGGGCCAGCCTGAACTACAAAGAGAAACCCTGTCTCAAAAAACCTAAAAAAAGTAAATGTCACAGCAAAACTCATAGTTCTGTATAATACGTACTATGAAAAAAGGGGAAAGAAAACATGCTCTTGAACAACCAATGGATTAAAAAGAAAATTTAAAAACAAATTTCCAAATTTCTTGAGACAAATTAAATGGAACATGACACACCAAAACATATAAGATACAGCAGTAGTTCTCATGGCAGAAGTTCACAGCAACAAATGCCTATACAATTAAACAACTTAATGTTAAACCTCAAAGAACTTGAAAAACAAGAACGACTTAAAATTAGTAAAAAATATCAAAGACAAAACTGACAAGACCTCTAGGTACACTAAGCAAGAAAAAAGAGAAGACTCACTAGTCTCAATAGTCAATCAGTGATTTAAAGGGAGACTGTCAAGGATTGTGTCTAGATGTCTTCTCAAAACCTCATGTAGGGCTGGGGATATAGCTCAGTGGTTCCGGTGCCTGTCTTGCAAGCGCAAGGACCCGGGTTCAATCCCCGGTAACCACATAACAATACTGGGTGTGGAGTCTCACACCCAGCAGCAACCAGTACCACAGACCACAGTGCCGGGCGTGGTGGCTCACGCCTGTCATCCCAGCACTCGAGAGGCAGAGGCAGGAGGATTGCTGTGATGTGAGTTTGAGGCTGAGCTCAGGGCCAGCCTGAACCACAAAGCAAGACCCTGTCTCAAAAAACCTTAAAAAAAAAAAAAAAAACCTCATGTAGCAAAGGAGGAGGCACCTCATAGGTAGGGAGTTTCAAGGGTTGCTGGTTAGGGTGTGTCAACGTGGATTAAGAGTATGATACTGGGATTAGGGTATGGATAATGGAAGCCACAGCCTGGATATGGGTAGGACCAGGCAGTAGGCTTGTATTTTGCATGCAATATAGGAAAGAAAGAAAGAAGTCCTGCTGCTGCCACTGTTGCTACCTATTGGTTTGCTGCTTCCTTCCTGCCTTGCTGTGTGCTATTTCTCCTCTGCCATGCCCTGTGCCATGCCACCCTACCTTGGAGGCAGCCAACTATGGGCTGAAGCCTCTACAAACTGAGCCAAAATAAACCTTTACTCTTTTAACCTGTGGGTGTTGAGTATTTTGTCTCAGCAACAAAAAGTAACTAAGAGACTATATAGCTAATACCACATAAAGGATCCTGGGAAATTATGAACACATGTCAACAAATTGTATAGCTAAAATAGTATCAAATTGAGTTTTACAGCATGTTAAAAATATCATTCACTGCATCAAGTGATATTCATTCCAGGGATACAAAAACAGTTCAACCTAAGCAAAAAACATGAAACGTCACTTTAACAGAAAGGACAAAAGCTGTATGATCATTTAACAATGACATGCATTATTATGTTTGAATTAACAGTAAGAATCAAATAACATCTAGGCACTTAATATTTTTTCACTTAGCAAATGTCCCACTCCTTTTCCTTCCCTTCTAGGCAATACAGCCCTTTCTTCTATAGTCTACCCTTTTTTTAAAAAAATTAAAGATGGAGAAGTCTCAGTGTTTCTTACAAATCAAACATGTTTTTTCCTTATTAGGTGAACAGTTTATTTATTAGATAAGCAGACATGAACACAAAATAACCCTCTACATTTGTAAATTGAAGGTAAAGATCCAGGATGAACTTTTCTACTTTCTGAATATTAATATGACTATGTGTGGGAGGTTAAAGGTCTAAATTGAAGCTCTCAGGAAAAACAATGAACTGTATAGTACAGTATAGAAACAGAAGGCTTTAGGGAGGATTTAACTGTTAAACTACTACAGCACTAGTTTTACATAAACACAGATACATCTTCTTTCCATCTTACTCCATTTGGTAAAGGTGCAGCTGACCCTTATTTTCCAAGATAGCCTATGACTGAGACTATCAAACAGAAAATGCCATTTTTCTTACAATTTGGTACTTTTCATGGAAATCACCATATAATGAGGTCTCTCATGGCCCACAGTGTGTTGAATAGTATCTTTCCAAATTCTCTATCCATCAGAACCCTAATTGTGAACTTATTTAGAAATAAAGTCTTCATAGATATAATTAGTTAAGACTAGGTCATACTGGGTTACTGTGAAGTCTAAACCCAGTGACTGGTATCCACAGGAGAAACATGTGAAGACACAGCCAGGGAAGAAGGTGTGTGAAGATGGAAGCAGAGATGGAGTGATGCAACTAGAAGCCAAGTAATGTCAAGGATTGCTGGCATTGCCAGGAGTATTGCCAGGAGCTGGAGAGGTAAAGAAACGTTCTGTCCTAGAGCCTTAGAGGGAGTTTGGCTCTACTGAACCCTTGATTTTGGACTGAGCCTCCAGATCCATGAGGCAATAAATTTGCTGTTTTAAGTTATCTGGTTTATGTTACTTAGTTAAGACAATCCTAGGAAAATTATACAATGCCTTTTCCATGAATCTGAAGTTACTTTTGACTACAGCCTAGCTTTCTTTGGGGAAAAAATTTGGCTCACATCTACCAGAACATCACATTATGTCCATTTTCTTTTCTGTGTGAAAAAAATATGTATATTATATATACAATTCACTATTTTAAACATTTGAAAGTGTACAACTAAATGACAATAAGTACAGTAAGTCCCCAATTTATGGACATTCAACTGTGAACTTCTATAGATACGCAGGGACCTCACATGCAAACACACAAGGAAGTAGCTCACAAGTCTGTGGGACACCATCACAATTGTGCTGTAAGTACAGTGTGATAATGTAAAGTAATGCAGTACTTTATCAGAGCCCAGAATGTCTAGAAACAAGAGGAAAAGCAGTAGTGATATGGAGGGGATTAGTGAAGATAATTGTGAGATTGGACAGAAGTGAAAAGATGATAGACATTACTTGTTCTTATAACATGAATCATTTGTCCATTTGAACAATTCTAAAGAACAAAAACAAGATAATAGAACATAGGAAATTTTTTCGTACTTTACATTGTATATTTGTCAAAGGTGCATATGACTAATTATGTTGGAATTACTTAGTTGGAACAGACCTCATTCATAAGTTATGTAGGTAACTATATATTCAAAAAGCTATTTAGATCATTTAATGAATGTAATTGTGGGTATTAGCTAATCAGGAAAGAAGTGTGGAATAAGCCTTAGGTGAAACACGATTCATTCCTAATTTTCTGACTCCAGAAAAGGCCAGTAAGATATTGTCTTTTATATGTACTAAAATTCTGATTAACATAAGGACACCTAAGAGTTAACTGCGGACTAAGTGTAAAAATATCACTCCTAGAAAAAACTTCATTCTATGACAATAAAAAACCTCCTGAAAATCTTTTCATGTTGTCAGATGCTTAAAATCTTAATTATTAAAATCTGAAGAAGAGAATGAATGTGTTGGCATCTCTCATTTTAACTTAACTTTTTCACTCTTGTCTCCTCCTCTCTCAGTCCCATGCTTCCTGTGACATTTGCCAGTATTTGGAAACGCTACCCTCCTCCTTTCAAAACATTTTAACTCAATTTCAGGATGGACTTTTGAAAAAAGTTTCCAGTACAATAAAAGTACAAATGTTCATACTGTAATACAGTAATATCCTTTTAACATTTCAAGACCCTTAGTAGATGCCCAAAATCTCAGTATGAAACTAGATAAAATATATAGTTTCCTATTTGTCCCTGCCATAGTTCTTAGAAACCTCAGTGTAGGTTCTTTTTACTTTCATTATTAAGTCAAAAATGTTCACCTTTTCACTTATAGGAAGTACTGTACAGCTTTTCTTTTTTTCTTTTGCATAGTCAGCATCACTATTTTGTGCTTTGAGGCCATTATTAAATAAAATAAAGGTTAAAGAACACAAACAATATGTTTTGGAGACCGTCTGATAACCAAGGTTGCTACTAACTTACTAGTGAGTAGGGAGAAATATAGCACTGGACTGGAACCGCTTATGATATCATTATATTAATTAGAGTGACATGCAATTTAAGAGTTTACAAGTAATTTATTTCTGGAATTTTTCACTGCATATTTTTGGACATTCATTGCAGGTAACTAAAACTCGGGAGGGAAAAATTGTAGCTAACAATGCTACTGCATTCAACAGGTAAAGGAAAGGTCACACTAGACAATAAGGCCACTGAGTTTTTTCTGTATAAATTGTTTTAAAGCTTGCTATATTTCAGAGATGAATGTATTTGAAATTATTAGAAGGCAAACGTGTTGTACTTGTCTGTAATTTTCAACAATTTTAATACCAAATTTAGCAAAACATGTTAACTTCGAGGTAACTTAGAAGACTTACATTCATTCACCCCTTTCAATTGAACGTTAATGAATTTCTCCGTTATTACTTCTATAGACACAGAAAACTCCCTTGTTCTTATTGACTTGTGAAATGAACCCTATTTCCTTTCCCATGAATAATTTTAGAATATTCTAAATTAAGAGTGCTTTTTAGTGTAAATTTTTACTTAAAGGCAACTTATCTGCCCATCCCATTATTTAAAGAATGAAGGAAAAGACCCAAACTTAGTCATGGAATCAGCTAGTGAACAGGTTTAGAACTTAGCTCTATTTAAAACTTGAGTCTACAGTAATAATGGAAACAGTGACCTGCTTTTCATCTTTAAAACTAAAGATTTTTCTTTAGGATACACTGTTTCATCTACATTCCTCACTTGAAACGAATTAAGTGTCTGCTGGCCACCAGGGCCTATGGTGGTAATTATGGGCATTTTGATGGTCTGGCTTAAATTTTTAATCCACTGTCAAAAATATTTAAAATAACTAATTTATCTTATCTCATTTCGATTTCATCGTTTCTTCTGAATTCTCTATTATTCAAAATGAAATACACAACAATGTGAGTCTTCAGTGAACAGTATAATTTCATGTTCCAACTGAAGCAACACAAATTTCACAACCATCAAATCGACTGAGGTTTGAATTGCTTACAAAAGCTATAGAGGATGATCTACTTTTTTGATACTGCACTTTGCTTTTTAACTTTTATGCGTCCAGGTTTTACCCATGACTGCAAACAGGAGTACTTTGAGTACACACACACACACACACACACACACACACACACACACACACAGTATTCAGAAGTAGAAAAGACAACTAAAAGGTAACTAAGAAACCTACATCAAACAGCCACAGGTGATTAATAACATGAAAGGCACATGGGAATAAGTGGCAAAAAACAGTTATTTTCATGGTGATCTCATCTCCCAGAAAAAACTGAAATGAAACTCGAAGGCCACGGCAACTGCGGTTCAAGCAGAGAAACGTGCCCTTCTCACTCTAAGTAGACGGATGCGTTTCCTATGAGGGCAGAGGTCGTGGCCAGGAAGTTTAAGGCCGTAAAACCGTAGGAGAGCCGGGGAAGAGAGAAGCTAGTTATTTCCGCTCGAGGAAGCCCTCCGGAAGCCTCGCACGCTTCCCTCGCAGGATTCTCTGGTAGACAGTCCTACAGCGAGAAATCCTTGGCGCGCTGGCTGAAGAGGCAAGCCGCCATGAGGCGGGACGGAACGAGGTATCCTCTTCGCCCACGGCGGGCTCGGTCGTAGCCGCCCACGTAGCCGTCTCAGCCACCTGGAGGTTCTCCCTCCAGCTTCAGGGGGCCTCCCGGCTGCTCCCAAAGGTGCGACGCGGCCTCGCCCGCGAGCCGGCCTCGCCCGGAGGAGCCGCGGGGGAGAGCGGGCGCTCGGCGGGGAGCCGCGGAGGGGCCGCTCGGCGGGGGATTGCTTCTGTCTGGGGCCCGGCCGCGGCGGCGGTCGTACTCGCGCGCCCCCGCCCGTGCTCGCGCGCCCCCGCGCCGCGCTCCCCAGCCAATCCGGCGGCCCTCGCGCGCCCCAGCGCACCCGGGCCCGCAAGGCGGGCTCAGCTCCTTCCAGCCCGCGGCGCCTGGCGCTGGGCAACCGGCCTCGCTCTTCCCCTCGCCCAGCGAGTGGCACGCCCCGGTGCAGCCCCGCCCCGCCGGGACGCCCCCCCGCCTCGCCGCGCCGGCCTTCTTGGGTCCCGCCGGTCTCCGGCGTCCCGGGTCTCGCGCTCCGCAGGGGCGCCTGCGCGCTCCCCCGGCCGCCGCCCCCGCCCCCGCTCGCCTCTTCCCAGCCGGGCGCGGGCGCGCGCCTGGCTCCGCCCCCGCGGCCGCGCGCTCCGCCGAGGCCTCTCCCGCGCCGGCCTCCGAGCGCTCCCTCGCCCCCTTCCGCGCTCGGCCCGCGCTCTCCGAGGCGAGCGCGCTCCCGGCCCGCGCGCTCCGGGCTCGCTTCTCCCGGCTCCTGTCAGTGCGGTGACTGCGCTGGGAAACATGGCGACCGAGGGAATGATCCTCACTAACCACGACCATCAAATCCGGGTCGGAGTCCTCACAGGTAACGGAGGGAGGAGAGCCGGCCCGCCGCGGCCGCTGCCCGCGACTTGTCCGCGGCGTGCGCCCGCGGTGGCCCTCTGCGGCCTCGGGGAGAGGGGAGGCTGAGCAGGGGACGGGGTGCGTGTTACAACTGCCGAGAGCCCTGGAGGTTGGGGTGTTCCCGCGTGCTTCCCGGGAGCTGGCGCCGGCCGCGGGGTGTCAGGCCCCAGTGCCTCCGCGGCCGAAGTCCCTGGCCCCCGGGGACCGAGGGGCCGGTGCGGCGGGCGCTGCGGGGCTCCGCGCTGCCGGTGCGGGCGGCGGGATCCCGGCTCCGCAGTCTGGAGCGCGCGGCTCGCGGGCCGGCGCTGCCTCGCGCGGGGGGAATCCCTCTCCACCCCCTGCGCTCCCCACCCCCGCTGCGCCCCAGCTGTGCCGGGCCGGACACCGGCCGGACTCGGCTCGGGCTGGGTCGGCCAAACTCTACTGTGCTCCCGGCTGCACCTCGCGGCTCGGGTCTGCTCTCAGCCGCCCGTGGGACACCTCGCGCTCCCGGGGACTGGGGCACGGTCTTGCGTTCAGAACTCGGAAAGTGTCTGCATTCCGCCTGCCGAGCAAAAGGCCTTGCGCTTGCCTTTTCCCTTCCTTGGGGGGACGGACTGCTGCTTGCGGCCGGATCCAGACGTTTTCACTAGAGAGGGAAGGGTTCCCCCACTCTGGCTCCTTTCTCCCCCTTCCTCCTGGGGTCTCCCACCCCACTCTCTGGTAGACGGTCCGGAGGCTGGTGAGGAGCACACTTTTCCCGGGTCGCGTTTCCCTCCCTCGCGGAAGTCGTGTGTGCTCTGCATGTCTGATTCCGTTGCGTTGTATTTGGGTAATATCCCTCAGTTTGGCGTTAGGCAGTTGCTGCAGGGCATGACTTCCAAGATGAATAGCAAACCGATTTGTATGGGTCTCTGCTATGGTTTTGTACTTGGCAAGATCTATGTGCAATTGAGTGGCGAGGCGGGGGTTAAAGAACTATATTTGGAATCTGAGGGCTTAGTTTAGAGTGAAGGAAATCCAAGTCTCTAGTGTGATTTTGAAAAAAAGCAGCAGTGTAGACGGGAATCCTAGTGTCTTCCCCACTTCTTTTTTGCTTTTTTTTCCCCCTTTTCAAATTCTGACAGGTTGAGACGGTGCTCGAGAAGGGACTAAATTAAATGAGACATGCTTTTATTATTAGGTAGGGGGAAAAAATCCCTAAGACTGCAGGGAGATACTGAGTGCAGTGCTTAATTTAGCGATTGGGTTTTATGAAAAGATGATTTTCACTGCCCCCTTTCCTCTCTTTTAGGTAAACGGATTTCCTTTCTTTGGCATTCTTTGCAATCCTTGACATTAACAGCGATTTATTGAATTTTGCTAATAAAACACCCCAGGAATAGAGAAACTAGTCTAAATCATTATGGGGTAGGGAACTCCTCCTCCCCCAAATCAGAAGTGTTATTCTTTTTTTAGTGTTGGAACTATTTTCTTAGGTGAGGGTTCAGTGTATCTCAGGATTCTTGAAGTTGACACTGTGATTTTCAAAGAATCTGATCACAGGAGTTAAAAGTGTATACCCTGTGTCAGCTTGTAGCTTGTACTGTAAATTCTAGCCATGCTTTAAAAATTAATAGAGCAATGAAAGTGAAGTCTAGTGAAAACCAAAATATCACCTTGTACAGGAATCTAAGTCTGTACTATTTAAAAGTTAAACCAGATTTTTTTTAAAGGAATGATTTTAAATTTAAACTTTCTCTTATATTTTTGCTTATCTTACCTTGATCAAGTGACCAAGCTAGGTCATGTGCTGTACTGTGTGGCTTTTACCAAATAGCCTATCACTCGTGTAAGTGTGTTCCAATAGAGATAACATTGATAAGCAAAGAATTAAGAAACCATGTATGTAACTACTGTACAAAAATTTTCTCATTGTATTTGGAGTCTAAATGTAAAAGAAATTCCATATTCAAAGGGATTAGCCGGAAATGTGGTTATCTGGAGAACTCAATGTACTTAATGGAGTTAAAAAGAAACTGACATTTTTAAGGTGAGTTGAAAGTCAGCGGTAACCTTATAAATATGTAGTTAAGGATGAGGCTCCACAGCAGAATAAAAACGCAACCTAAAGGCCTTGAGAAGCCTAGGTGGAAGAGGTAGGTGGCATAATGTCAAGGAAAGAAGATAACTTTGACAGTTGAATTAAAGAGAGTGTGGTTCTTTGGTTCTTATGGTTCAGTATAAGTTCACCTATCTTATGAATATGGGGTACAAGAGTCTAGAAGTAAAACTCTGGGGCCAGGAATAAGGGTGTACCTGAAGGGATGGAAACAAAGCTGTAGATTTAGAACAAGTGATAACAGCGGACAATAAAATTTGATGACGAAATAGGTATTTGATATCAGAAGTAATTCTTTCAAGGGTTTTTCTTGAAAGTATAGTATAGGGTAGTATTATCTATTCTGATGGAGCCTAAAAACATGGAGAAAAATCTTAAGAGCACTAACTGTCAGATTGTGAATAATGGATTTTGTTGCAAGCAGTGTAGTTTCTGTGGTCTTGACATTGTACATGATTTTTTGGGGAAAAAATCACTACAAAAATTAAGCTATAATTTTATAATTTTGTGTGTTCTAGAATCTCGAGTGTTATAATTTTACTGTGTGGAATCACATCATAAACTGTATATAGTAAATTGGTACACAGTGCATTATTATGTAAAATTATTTTTTATTGAGCTTAGTAGTCTGATTTCATACTTAATAAAACTGAGTTAAGAGGCCAGGGATTTAGCTCAGTGGTTCCAGTGCCTGCCTTGCAAGAGCAAGGTCCCTAGTTCAATCCCTGTTGACCACATACAACAATGCTGGGCCTGATGGCTCACACTTGTAATCCCAACACTCAGAAGAAGACAGAGGCAGGAGGATTGCTGTGAGTTCGAAGCTCACCTGCACTATATAGTAAGCTCAGGGCCAGCCTGAACTACAAAGTGTGACCTTGTCTCAAAAAAAACCAATAAAACCCTAAAAAAAAAAAAAAACTTTGTTAAGAGGCTGCACTTACAATCGTAGTTTTTACAAGTTATAATTTGTGGCTTTCTAAAAGGCCAACAACTTACTTTATAAAATCTTCTTGAAAGTTTCACCATAGTCATTTAAAAGATCTTACTTTAATGTGTTTTACAAAGATAGTTGGTGTAAAATACCATCTACCCTCCCATCTTACAATATGTTTGATAATATTTTGGTGAAATTGTGTTGCCATTTCTAAAATACTTAGTTGACTGTGATTTTTTTTTTATTTACTTGTTGAAAGATATTTGTACTTTCAAGCTTTCATCCTGTAGATTTTTAAAATTTTCATTTGTTATGAATTTGACAAATACAGTAAACTGTCTACTGAAATGTCTTACTGTGTGAATTAAGTGGATTAGATTTTTGAAAGATAGGAAGTA
The DNA here is from genome assembly GCA_004026965.1 of Petromus typicus. Classification (NCBI taxonomy): domain Eukaryota; kingdom Metazoa; phylum Chordata; class Mammalia; order Rodentia; family Petromuridae; genus Petromus; species Petromus typicus. Next base: position 40,592 of record PVIR01002394.1, read on the forward strand.
TGTAGTAAATTTTTTAACTTGATTATTTTAAGTCATTTAGTACTTAGAAATCAATGTGATAGTGTAACAAGGGTATTTTAGTTATTCAGTTTTTAATAGGGAAAAAGAATAAGTATGTACATGAAAATAGTTATACATGGAAAGATTTTACATTGAAGATTATTGTCTGTCTCTAAGAACAATATGTTTATTAATAACCACTTTGTTATTTTGCTAGAAATGAAGGTTATGTGAACTTTAGTGACTTAGGTTGATTTTTTTAATATTTGTTTCTAATGTTTTCTACTGATATATTACTGTTTATAACAAAGAGATTAGAGATAATTTAATAATGAATAATATGTGATGAACAAGTATCTGTTACCTCAAAACCAGAGACAAGATACAGGACAGATACAGAATTTCTTTAAATATTTTTAATAGTAATTACACTTGTAATCAGTTTTACAAAGTATCAAGCTGACTGTATTATGAATGAGTTGCTTTTCACTTACTTTTTTTTTTTCTATTTTGATAGAAGCTGTTCAAGGCAGCACATTAGTTCAACCACAAGCTCCACAGAAATATAATAAATATGTGTGTAGAATGTAGAATTAGATTATGTTTTCATGGCTTTTAATATTTAGTCAATTTTAAAAAAAAAATCACAGAATCTAGCCACGGCTAATGTTTGATAACTAAGGTAGTTAGGTAAAAATGATAATCAGTTACCTAAATTTTCAATGAGTAGCATGGGTGAAAAAAAGATGTAAATGGAAAATGCATTTTTAAAATGATACTATTGTACTAGTAATAGACAGTTGCTTTTACAGTAAGCTGTAGGTTTGAAATCAGAAGGAGATGTTGGAACTCATACAAGATTGGTAGCAGAGATTAGATACAAGGCTGTTATAGTTATGGGTAGAGAGTATTTTTGTCATTCATAAATAGTTATTCAGAATATTAAAAACAAGTTCTAAGCCAGAGATGTTACTCTTATAAGTCTGGAATTGTTCAAACATTTATTTTATTTTATTTCTCACACATATTCTTATACATTATGTGCCAATATTCTTGTTGTTGTTGGGGCCATTTATTGATGAAGATATGTAAGTATACTTTTGTTTTGGGAATAAATGTTGCCCTTATGTAGGTAAATCACTACTGCAAATAAAACCTGAATTCTACCAAAAGAGATTATATGTTTTGGCAGTACTTTTTTTCTGACAAATTTTTAATGTTAATAGAAGCCTATTTTTCTTTTTTTTTTGGATTTTTGAGACAGGGTCTACTTTATAGTTTAGGCTGGCCTTGAACTCAAAGAAATCCTCCTGCCTCTGCCTCCAAGTGCTGGGATTACAGGTGTGAGCCATAACACCCAGAATTGTGATATTTGGTATCAAGGCTTGAACTTTGGACCTTGCGCTTGTCAGACAGGTGCCAGAACCACTGAGCTAAATCTCCGCCCAAAGAAGCCTATTTTTCAAACCAGATTGTTCTTTCATGAATTTTTGGTTGGTTGCAATTCATTAGAGAATTAAATATACATTCAAAGTAGGAAAATGTTATATTAATTTCTGATCAACTTTTATTTTTTGTTACTGGGATGTGAACCTAGGGCATGTGTCTTGAGGTACATCCTTGCCTTTAAAAATTTTTCTATTTTGTTATTTTATTTTAAAAAATCTTGAGATAAAGTCTTTTTTTTTTTTTTTTTTTAAGGTTTTTGAGATAGGGTCTTGCTTTGTGGTTCAGGCTGGCCCTGAGCTCAGCCTCCAGCTCACATCACAGCAGTCCTCCTGCCTCTGCCTCCCGAGTGCTGAGATTACAGGCGTGAGCCACCACGCCCGGCACTGTGGTATGTGGTACTGATTGCTGCTGGGCATGAGTTTCCATGCCCAGTATTGTATGTGGTTACCAGGGATCAAACCTGGGTCTTTGTGCTTGCAACACAGGGGCCGGAACCACTGAGCTAACTCCCCGTACCACTGAACTAACTCCCCGTCCCTTGAGATAAAGTCTTACCAAGCTGGATTTTAATTTGTGATTAGTCCTTTTGCCACAGTTTCATAGCATGCTAGGGTTACAAATTTGTGCCACTGTTTTACTTTCTGGTGGGTATACTTAGTACTATCATGACTGGCAGAAAAACTACAATTTATGTGTTACGACATGGTAATAGTTTTAACTATTACAAAACATAAGTGTCCAATTTCATTTTAGTCTGTTAATGGAGAATTAATAGTATGCTAATGGGAGAAAGGGATGAATCTGTTTTTACTTTTGCTAGTGACACATTTGTGGGCAAGTTGAACAGGGTGCTATTGGGAAATTTTTGAAAGTCTAAAACAAAAGTTTATACTTTAAAATAGGACTAAAGAACAATAAAGTATGTTTGGAATGTGAGACAATAAAGAGAGAAGTTCTGGAAAAGGAAGAAATGGAACCAAAAAGAATTTCTTTCTTTACATCTGGGCACAGAAGAAAATACTAAAGAAGAAAAGATTGCTGAATGTGTTTAAAAGTAATTGGAACTGTAGTCAGTACAAATAGCATGTAATCTTTTGTTTGTTAAGACAAATTTTTGAATGACTTCTCCAAAAGCAAATGTCTAGCTTAGTATTGGCAAGTAGAAATTCTGTCCAGGTTATTTAATGAATTCATGAATTACTTTGTATTTAATCAGTTAACTTTAAGTAAATAGAACTTCTTGAAAGTTTTATAGCTAAAATAATAACTTTCACAGTACCTTTGTCAGTATAGTATAGTAGAGTACAGTAGCTATACATTTTGGAATAGTAGGTCTACCATACTTAAAAAAAATCCTTACTTTGAATAAAAGTAAAAGATCAAAGAAGATGTTAAAAAAAACACCATAATTTGTGTCTTATTTCTCAAATTGGGATACATAGCATTGGGTGAAGGGTTACTCTAAGGCTCAGGCTCTAAGCTATGGAACAAACATATGTTTTCAAGTATCAGTTTTACTTGAGAGTATGCAATTTAATACATTTTAATAGTGAGATAAGTACATTCGGCCCTGACTGTAGAATTCACAGGTTTTTATATAAAATTGGAAATGCCTAAAAACTTTTAAGTGAACCCGTTTTATACTCCACACCTTGTTCTTTCCTGTTGCAGGTATTTGGGGAAGAGGAAAAAAAAAACACACAAGGTCATAGAACATTTGAAGAACCATATTTCAAATCTAGAGTATTTGAGTTGTATAACCTTAAACCTTTTAGTGAACTCTTTCCTTCTGTCATCACTAAATTGAAAGACTCATTCGCTAAGATCATTGAAGGCTCTCATGGCCATATGTTTCTATCTTTTAGAATTCTGAACAGAGAAATACAGCATATTAGACTTAATTTTCTTCTGTCTTTGTAATTGGAATGAGTATAAAGGAGTGGTCGATTGTACATAAAAATGTAAAAGAATAAGAAATGAAAAGAGATAAATTTTCTGATGTTATGTTCTATAATTACAAACCAAAGAAAAATCTTTAGATTTCTTTTTAATTTAGAAATTTTTGTGGCCTTAATGTTTCTCTTACTACTAGTTTCAGTCTGATATTTACTTTTTCACTTAGTATAAGCCTTATTATCTCAATAAATATTTACTAAAAATTATTCTCTTCAGTAATGTTTTTCTTGTTTTCCTGTGTGTTTGGGAGGTGACATTGTAGTTTGAAAAAAATTAAAAAGCACTTTGGAGTTAAGCAAACTTAGATGTCAGACCCTAACTTGCCTTTTACTTTAGGAAGTTATGTAACTTCTCTGGGTTTTACTTTTCTTCTCTAAGATCAAAATGGCAATACTAATATCACAAAGTTTTTAAGAATTGAGATAACATTTGTGAAAATGCCTAGCATATTTGACTTTGAGTGAATATTTAGTAATCTTTAGTTCGTTTCCTGTTTGTGTGTTCCTTTGGAGCAATCTGCTAGCAGTTTCATGTGCTGTATTCATAGCTTCAAAATAGATTTTAAAGGTGTTTTTTGGGGGTTGGGTTTTTTTGTCAGTACCAGGGGTCCAACTCAGGACTTTGCACTTGCTAGTCAGGTGCAACATCACTGAGCTACATCCCCAGTACCTATAGATTTTAAAGTTCTTAAAAGAAGTGATCATGTTTGCTTCTTTTGTGCCCTGCTGTTAAATAAAAGGAGTGATTGTGTAGAAGATATTTCATAAAAATTTACATGGTATGAAATTTATGTAGTATCTTAGAAAATACTCAAGAACATTTGGATAAACTGGCTGTTATTATTAAAAGGACACTTCAGGGTGGTTGGAGTGAGTGGATTTGAGTATTTGTTAAAAGCTTTATATTCCTGGATAACAGGATGATATTAATAATGCTGTTTTGGCATGTGTTTTATGGTGTTAAATTTCATATATTAGTTTGATGAGACTTATTTTAGAGTAATGGAATTTGGTGTCATCTTAAAAATGAAAATTTGAAATTACAAGTAAAAATATTTTGACAATTCTGTTCTATTGATAGTTAATCCTGCTGGTCAAAAGAGTACTGATAGGAGTCAAAAGTTACACCGTTTAGAATATATACAGCTATATTTTACTTCAGTGACTTTACCTTTAAAACAGGGGTAATTATGCTTACCTTGTGGAATTCATATGTGGAACAAATCAAATAATCCATTCAGCATTCAATAGCGATTATGTGCCAGTTCCTTTGCTAAGTGAGGGATGTATGAGTGAATATAGAGGTTCTATTTTTTATCCTTTTGGATTTTATATTCCAGTACTATGAAAACATTAGATTTGATCTTGAAAAATATATGCTACATTTATGTTGCATTTCAAGGAATAAAGTAATTCTGTATTTTGTTATGTAGATAAGCATAAGTTGTTTTTACATCAAGCCATAGATAGATTTTTAAACTGCTGTACATTTCCAGTTGAGACAGAAAATATTGAACTTTTTTTTACTTGAGATTAAATAATTATAGGTAATGTTAATTGGACACTTACATTTTATTTACATTGGTTTAGATATGTTATTTAATCCTTAAAACTTTTATAAGGTAGTATCTTACTCCTCTTGCTCTGACTGACTAAAGAGTAGAAAGGTTAAATAACTCACAGAATAGTGCCAGAAGAAAACCATTTAGCAATTGTATTTCTGTATTCCATTCTGATCTTATTGTAACATGATAGTGTTATTCTTTTATGTGTTTGTTTTTTAGTTATGACTTTATACACTTGACCTTCCTTTTTTAGTTTCTAATCTATCATATCCTTGGGAAGCACATAAAAGACATTAAGAGTTCTATCTAATATTATATTCAGTTAGACTCAAAGTGATGTTCTGAAAAAGAAGTATTTTATTTTATTTTATTTTTTTTTTTTTGAGACAGGGTCTTGTTTTGTGATTCAGGCTGGCCCCAAACTCACTATGTAGCCCAGACTAGCCTCGAACTTAGCAGTTCTCCTGCCTCTGCCTCCTGAGTGCTAGGATTACAGGTGTGAGTCACCACGCCTGACATAGTGGTATGTGGTTACTGGGATCAAACTCTGGACCTTGCGCTTGCCAGGCAGATGCCAGAAGCACTAGCTAAAGCCCCGGCCCCATGAAGTATTTTCACTTTTGGGCTTAACGAATCAGAAAAAGAATATTACTGTAATAAATATCTTTACTTATTTCTTGGTGATTTTGGAATCATGACTTAATTGTGTCACCTGCTGAAAATGTTAATAAAAATGCAGAAACTTGTTAGAGGGAAAGAATAAGTATAATCTCATGCTAAATAGAATTTTTTTTACAAGTTTTCTCTTTACTCCCCTTTTAAAAAATTGTTTACTAGTACATTTCAGGTGTACATAATGATCACATTCATCATAAGGCTTTTGTACTTGTACATGATATATCTTGTTTCAGGAATGCTACAGCCTCTTTCTCATATAAAAATGGTTAGAGTGGTTGTTCCCTTAAGAATAAGATAATTCTTTTCTAGTTTTCCATAGTTCCCACTTATTTATGCTGCATGTTGTAATCATTTGAGTATATGATCCTTTCTCATAAGTAGTATTCTATTTCTTCTTTTCTTTTATGCTTTTATATTTTGGGTCTTTTCATGTTAGTGGGAATAATAATAATAATAATTAACTTTATTGAGAGCTTACCAAGTATAAAAGACTTTTTCTGGAGTCTGTTAGGGAGCCTCTCAATTCACTTAATTCCCAATTGGTATTGTCACCATTTTACAAATGTAGCTAAGTGGTTAACTTACATTATCCTTCTACATTGTACTTTTGGAATATAAAAATTATCTTATAGATCTTTAAGATATTTATGTGTACTTTCTTTTTAATGACTATTTTATTACATCACAAGTTATGTTAAATTTTATTACTTCACAGGTTATGTTAAACCACTTCCCAGCTGATAAATGTGAGGTTTCTAGTTTTTCACTGTGACAAATATTGTAGATAGATGTTTATTTTTATATTTTGTGAACTTGTATAGTGTAAGATTATTCTAAGTTGAATATTTGGGTAGAGTATATGAATTTTAAACTTTTGAAAGAAATTATAAACTTTCCTTAAAAAGGATATACTAATTAATAATTAATACTCATTTTTATTGAGTATTAACTTTTTAATATTTATGAGTTCTTTTGAGGAATATCTTCCTTGAGTTATTTAGGTGGATTAGAGCCTTTTATTGCCAATGCCATATATTAAACTCAAATGTTAGCATAGGTGAAGAGTATAACTCACATATTAAGAGTGTAGAGGAAGAGCTGAGTTTAGGGACCCAAACACTGTGGCGGACTTATAAGACAAGAGAAAGAGAAGAAAAGGGAAGAGGAGAAAGAGGGGATGGTATACAGGGTAGGTAATAGGAGGTATGCATATGATCAAAATACATTCTACGCCCCACCCCAAGCGTGTGGGAACTTGGGGGGAGGATGGGTAAGGGAGAGAGCGGGGAGCAGTGGGGCAATGGCTGGTTAAAATATATGAATGTACAAATCAGCCAAAATGAAACCCATTAATCTGTGTATCCAGTATGCACTAATAAAAAATGTGGGATGAAAGGACTACTGTAATGATGGGCTGTTAGTCTCCATTTTAGTGCTGAGTGGCCTGCAGACTGACTTCCTTATAGCAGACTGGGAGGGAAGGGGCAGTTTGAGAAGTTACACGAATGGAGAATTTCAGGCTTTCCCCTTTCAGCTGGGTAAGATTTTCTTCCTCATGATAGTTGTATGTAAAATTCCAAGATGCTTTTTTACCTGGCTTTCCTCACATATCCATATTTGGCTCAATCATTGTAACTGCGGAGCTGAACCTGGCTAGGTCGGTATCATATGCCCATCTCTGGGAGAGGAACAGACAAAAGATAACCTCATCAGAAACACATAGAGGGTTTCTTAGTTTGCTTAGGCTGTAATAACAAATACTGTAGACTGGAAAGTTTCTAAACAACTGAAAATAACTTCTGGAGGCTCAGGATTCTGATATCAAAGCACCTGCAAATTCAGCGTTTGGCCTAAGAAGGGCCTGTGCTCAGGAGTAGTGACTTTTAGCTGTGTACTCCTCACAGTGTGAGAGAGCAAAAGGCCTACCTCTAGTCTCTGATGAAGGCAATAGTTCCATCCACGAGTGTGGTGACCTCATGCTTCAAATGTCTCCCAAAGATTCCACTTCTTAACATCATCAGCTTGAGGGTTACATTTCAGTGTATCAATTTGGGGGATGCATAGAGTTTGGCACAAGAGAAGGGGGATTCTTCAGAAGGAGAGTTTCTGCTTTTAGAAGAAAGTGTGTGGTGTCCTGGTAACTCCTTTGCTAGCAGCTCCCTGAAGGCTTGATATATTTTTGCTTCCTAATATTTTTTTTCTAAGAATGTAGTATATTCTTATATACTTACATAGTATATCCCCCTTTCCCTTTTTAATGAAAATGCTCTACAGACAGCTATAAATTAGAAGCAGAGCAAGTTAAGTTAGGCTATGACAATTATTGTCTTAAACCTAGAGCTCTTAATATCAAGAGTGATTAATTTATATACCAGCAGTGCTCACAGTGATTGACCTCGACTTTTTCACACTTTATGTAAGACTGATCATCTAAGGACTTTTTAGACATGTAGTATATACATGTAATAGAAAGACTTTTAAAGTAACCTTTTTTATTTCTTAGTTTGCATAGATGATCAGCTATGGATCTTTGGTCTGTTTTTTCTACAAAAACTGTTTCCTGGACTTTCCTAAGTTTTGCTCTGTAACACTTGTCCTACAAATACTGTGATAGTCATGATATGAAAGCTTTTTTTTTATAAGGTCAGATAAACTTGGAAAGTGCTATATAATACAGCCTTTCTTTTGGAACTATTAAAGCATACTAACATATTAAAGGTGTATGTATTACAGTTGTGGTCCTCTTAGTCTAGTGCATTTAAACTTTATATGAAAGTGGAATATTAGAGGTCTGTTCATCCTCTTTAGGAAACAACAGGCTCTCCCTTTTAAGTAATCTTTTGGAATTGTACATAGAGACATTAGTATTTCTTTTATTTATTCTTTTTTTTTTTTTTAAGGTTTTTTGAGACAGGGTCTTGCTTTGTGGTTCAGGCTGGCCCTGAGCTCAGCCTCAAACTCACATCACAACAATCCTCCTGCCTCTGTCTCCCGAGTGCTGGGATTACAGGTGTGAGCCACCACGCCTGGTACTGTGGTATGTGGTACTGATTGCTGCTGGGGTGAGTCTCCACACCCAGTATTGTATGTGGTTACCGGGGATCGAACCCAGGCCCTTCTGCTTGCAAGACGGGCGCCAGAACCACTGAGCTATATCCCTGGCCCTCTTTTATTTATTCTTTTGCTGTAGAAATACTAATTTCCTATAATAACCTCTGCTGTGAAAATTAATACCCTGAATTTACCTTTAAAATTATTTTTCCCAGTCACCATCTTCCATTTTTAAAATATAATTTATTCAGAAATCCTATGATAGCAAAGGCTAGAAATGACATACCAGACTTCATTCTGTTACATACCTCAACTGGGTGAAATTCTGTTTAGGATATTTTTAAACGGAATTTAATATCATTAGCCACAAAATGGAAAGTTGACTAGGTGATACCTAAACTCTTCAACTCTGAAACTTTACTAATTCCAATTGTACAAATCCACCATGTATTTCCTATCCTGTAATTGGTTATATTGATGTTATCTAGAGTCTCATACTGACAACAAAATTATTGATCTAAAATGCCTTTCTTTAAGCAGGAAAAATTGCTGGAAAAAGATACTGTACTGACATTCATACCAAGTGTAAATAGAAATAAATGTTACTTCCACTACATAATATGTGCAATTTTATTTCCTTTAATATTACATGCTACAGAGAGTTCAAATTGCAAAATGCTTAAGGCTTAGAATGCAAATTACATGAATGTAAATGTAATCACTGATTCCCATAATCAACAATAGGAGAATAATAGTAATTTAGAAGTATATGAGGTATTAGTTTTCTTTTTAAATTTAAAATGTATTGATACACCAGAGACTTGACTATAAGAAATAGTGTTTTTCCCAAAATAGCTATTATTTTGCTCTTATATAGTTAAGATAAAGTTGTTATAATAAGACAACATGCTTTTCATGAACAATATCAAGTTTTAGGTTCACACAAATATTTATAATAATAAGTAGGCTCTGCATTAGCCCACATGGGTTTATATCTAAGTAGAATGAAGTTTTTTGATTTATTTCTCTAAGCTTTAGTTTTCTCATTTTTAAAATGGGAAATAATACTAATAATAACTGCCGTAGAGGGTTGATATGATGAGAAGATAAATATAAGCATTTAATGGGTGTGCCCACATATACATAAGTAGTCATTAAATGTGTATTATAGTAAATTTGAATATAAATACCTTTATAAATATGCTAACAGGAACCAATCAATACAACTTTTAGATATCTGACTTCAATTTTACTTTATTCTCATGGTCTCTTTCACTACTTTGTCTTATTTTAGGGGCATAATTAAGGATCCCTACTAGTGTCCTGCTTGATCTGAATTCCTATATTGCAGCTTAAATTTTGGGCAGTTAGAGTTAAAAGATGCTATTTGTAGTGTAGATACTAAAGATAATATTTGAAGTTTTTGCGGTATAGGTTTAAAGTGAAGTATGTGTGGAAAACTCCTGGTAGTCTCTACGACTTGTTCAGAACTCTGGAAAAAGCTGTCTTATATGTATAATTTTTTTTTTTATCTTTATTGGTACATTAAATATACACATCATGATTGCCCTCCATAATGGGGATTTGTACCAGTATAAGACACAACTTAATTCTCATTTTTTCCCATAGCCCCACCCACCCTACCACCCCCCCATATATATAAAATTTGTTTCCTTACTTTTTTGTTACAATCTCAACATTGTCCCCTTTCACCTTATTTTACATTGAGCATTTTCTATTTCACAATATGTATAATTTTTTAAAGGAAAGTTTTTTAAGTGCTACACAAAGGATACAATGATGCAAGGCAGCAAAATGATAGCAAAATAAAATTCAAAACTGTTGTTAATTTTGTTGACTTATAGTAGAGAAATTTTAATTGTTAGATAAAAATAGTAAACCCCATGGATCGAGAGGTAGGTCCTAGACTTCATGTGCTTGGAATTAAATAAACAATGAATTGGGCCGTAAAGAAAAGTAATATCCCCACCTTCTGTAGAAGGAGGGATACTTTATTACATATCAAATGCTGAAAGAATATCTATAGAGTTGGAGCACTGTCAGACATTTTGGTAGCCCTGTTTAGTAATTGTTAACTTAGGTTAATGTTGGACTTGAATTTTCCAGTTTTTTCTACAGAAGGATTTCTGAAGTACTGATTTTAAAATCTTGTCAATTATGGGTCATCATAAAACATTCAATCCTTTCTGATTCGTAGTGCCATTCAAAAGTGAGTCATTTCTGATACACAGCAGAGGCTCAAAGATGATTAACGGAGATATTCTGTATGGTAGAAACTTTTAAGTAACCTAATAGTGACAAATCTAATTTATTAGTCTATCATTTTTCTGTCCATGAGAAATATATTAGTTTGACCATAGCCTCACTTGCTAACAAACAATACAACTCAGTTCAGGGCCAGGGATTTAACTCAGTGGTTCTGGCACCTGTCTTGCAAGCGCAAAGACCCAGGTTCGATCCCCAGCAACCACATACAATATTGGGCGTGGAGACTCACCCCAGCAGCAACCAGTACCACATACCACAGTGCCAGGCGTGGTGGCTCACACCTGTCATCCCAGCACTCGGGAGACAGAGGCAGGAGGATTGCTGTGATATGAGTTTGAGGCTGAGCTCAGGGCCAGCCTGAACCACAAAGCAAGACCCTGTCTCAAAAAAAAAAACAAAACAAAAACAACCTAAAAACAAAACAAAACAATACAACTCAGTTCAGTTGTACCATATGAGGTACAACTGTTAGGCTAAGATTACTAAATATCTATGATGTTATACTTCAAGCATGAGAAGTTGGTTTATATTTTAAATTATTTTTGTATCAAAATACGTGCCAAGTACTATATGACAGGGTTTGTAAACCTTTTCTATAAAAAATTAGAAAATTTTTTGTAGGATTTGTGGGATACACTATTTCTGTCAGCTCCTATGCTTTGCTCTTATACAATGAAAGCTGCTATAGACAATATGTAAATGAGTGAGCATAGTTGTGGTCCAGTAAAACTTAATTTGCAAAAACAAATGACAAGAAAGAATTGACTTAAGGGCTGTATTTTGCCAATTCCTGCTCCAAAACATAGTCTTTATTAGGAAAATGTAATTTCAAGTTACCTGAATGTGAACTGAACTTTTATATTAGTTATATTTTGCACCACATAGTACTACAAAGCTTACTTAAAACCACAGAGTAATAGCTTTCACATTTCTCTTTTCTTTTCCTTCCTGTCCTCCCTCCTTCTTTCCTCTTATTAATGTTTAAAAAATATGGGGTTTTCTGAGACTAAGTCTATGTAACTCAGGCTGGCCTCAAAATCTTGACATTTTTGATGCAAATTGACTACTTTCATTGTAAGTATTTGGTACATAGACATAATACTCCTTTTTAACCCCTGCCCATCTTTTGGTCTCTTTCTTATTTGCACATCTATTTCCCTGTTCCCTTTTATCTACCATTTATTTTGCTCTTTATTTATATCTTGGATTTCTCATCTAAGAAACCATACTGTATTTAAGCTAGTGTGTCTGATTTATTTCACTTAACATTGTGCTCTCAAGGTACATCCATTTTCCTACAAATGACACAAATTTATCTTTCTTTATAGCAGAGTAGTATTCCATTTTGTGCCATACCACATTTTAAAAATCCATTCGACTGTGGATGGACATAAAGACGACTATCTTTAAATTTAGGTAGTATGAACTGTATTTCTATATACATGGGTATGAATGTTTCATTGTAATATTTAACTTTTGGGAAGATATCTAGTAGGGAATAGCTAGATTGGATGCAATTTCTATTTTTAGCTTTTTGAGAAACCTCCATACTGATTTCCATACTGGTTGTGTTAGTTTAAATTCCCACCAACAGTGTAGAATGGTTCTTTTTCTCTGTAGTGTCATCAGTATTTGTTTTTGATTTTTTTGATGATAACTGTTCTTTCTGGACTAGAATGGAATCTCAGTATTGTTTTAATTTGCATTTCTTTAATGGATATGTATTTTCGTGTATTTATTGGGCATTTGCACTTCTTCTGAGAAGTGTATTTATTTCATTTGGATTTAGTCCTTGATTAAGTCTTAGATTTAGTCTTTTATTTGGGGAAGTCTAGTTTTTTGAGTTCTTTATATATTCTAGAGCTTTCATATTTCTCTGAATGAACTTGATGTTTTTGTTTCAGGTGGTATTTGTTGGGATTCTAATGTAACTATAGTCATCTGGAGACTTGATTGAGACTGTTTGACTAGGGCTTTGGTTCTCTTACAGGTGGTTCTCTACATGGGTAATTCATTAATCTCATGATGTAATAGCTAGTTTCCAAGTATTCCAACAGCCATTGCCTTAATTGCTAGGTCATTTAAGGATAGATATAAAACTGGCAGGACTTTAGTTCTGTTATTGTGTTGGTCAAAGTAATTGCCAGGCTCAGTTTACTAAGAGGCGTGATGAATTGGGGTGTCTTCAGGTTTGCCTTGGTTGCAAGTGATAATTCACATTGAACTAGCTTTAGTGAAAGGGATTTTTTATGGCTATTAGAGTGTCTATCTCATAAGACTAAAATATAGAATGAGGCCTTCGAAATAGTGAACTCAAGACTGAAGGGCCAAACGACTGTTTCTTTGCCTTATGTTGTTGTAAGTAAGCCTAATTTTCTCTAACCACAGGTCTGCCCATTTTTGTATTGTGAAGAAAATGTCATCAACAGCTCTCTAATTATTTACATGTCACCATTTCAGCCATTCAGTGGACTGACTTATTTTTGCAGTGTATTTGGAAAGTTTTTGAGGAAGATGTCTGATTATCTGTGATTAAGGATATAAGAGGTTATATTGTGTCAACCACATGGACAGGAGCAGGGTCACTTAATAGAAAAGGAATGCTGACATCTATCTTTCAAATAGTCTGCCTGTGTCTTTCCTAACCTTTTATTTATTGACATAAAATATTTAAAATTGTTTTGATAAATTCTCCATTATAGGGCTAATGTACTTCTTTATTCAGCTGTCCACTTTTGCTGTTTCATTATTCTACTGTTGAGCAAGGTAAAGTAAAGACTATGATTAGTTCAGTATCTTGATTGTTCACTATAATTTCTTCCTCCTCTGAGTAGGGAATAGCACTTCTAGTATCTAGTATCTCACTTTGCCACTAACATAGAATCACATATGAAGATGATCTCATTATGTTGTCATCTGATGATTTCTAGGGTTGATTTGGCTGATCTGACTGGTGAGTATAAATATATTCTTCCTTTGAAAAGGATAGACAAGAATGCAAGTACTACAACTGAAATACAGAATGAAATGAGAGCTTTAATAGAAGTACAAGCAACATACTGTGGGTACATGGAGGGAGGAACAGTTCATTTTGACTAAATGACTATTGGGGGGGATGGCATTTTAAAGAAGGTGGAGTTTGTGCAAGGCCTAGAAAATGAATAACCCATCCTTAGGAAAGAAAGGAAAGGTAATCTAGCTGTCAGGTTTCTTGGCTTCTGAAGGAATGGCATTAAAATGTATAGGCTAAAGTAGCAGTATGTAGGTATAGAGTTCAGGATAAACAGTGACAGGCAGTTATCTGACTTTAACCTTCTTGAATTAGAATTACAAGATCTAATGCAGTGTCATTACATTTAAGCTTTAGGTGACTATAGTGGTTTGAAATTTGAGAACCTTGATTTTTTTAATTAAACGATTTATTTTGATAACTCAGATATTGGATGGATAAAGAACTTCAAGGCTTATCTGTACTAACCCACACTAACACATAAAGGAAATAAGAACCTAGTAAAATGGTAATATTTTAGGTTACCCATCTGCTGTGGTTTTTGTATACTTTGTCCCCCAAAGGTTTTATGCTCTATAAGCTTGGTTCCCTGTGTAACAACATTGAAACGTAGAGGGAACTTTTTAAGAGGTTGCCTAGTGAGAGGTGATTGGGTCATGACCACTTTTGTGAGAGAAGTAATGCTGGGACTGCTGGTGGATTAGGTTTTGGAGTGCCTTAATTCTCTATTACAACAGGCTTTAAGAAAGAGCCTACTCCATGCATTCTTACTTGGTTCCATACACATACACACACACACACACACACACACACACACACACACACACACGCACACACACGGGGCAGGAGTTTGTTTCCCTTTTTTCTTTGTCTGACATGTCCTGATATGGAACTTTTACAGACACCAGAATCCTGAACCAGATAATCCTCTTTCTTTTCTAAATCAGCCATTCTCTGGTATCTTATTCTTGTAACACCAAATGACCTAAGACGTCTAAATGATTGAGCTGTTACTACATCTCTGGCCAACTTAATTTTTGTTGTTTTAAAAGAAACATAGTGTACCTTCTGCAGTAATATTTGTCCTAGATATACACCTACTTGGGTTTCTGTTGTAGTAATTTTTAAATTTGAAATATAACCTGCCGTCAGTAAAATGCACAAATATTAATTGTATAGCATTAGAAACTTTTCCTATATAGACTTATAAGTACTTCCCAGGTCAAGATATAGAACATTTCTAACCTTTGAATGTCTCTGTTCTGCCTTTTATAATCCATTTTTACTCTCCTTGCCACTCCCAAGTTGCTTTTAGTCCTATAAACAGGCTAAATCCTCAGAAGGCACCTAACAACGAAGTATACAGTATGATCTATGAGGAAATACAGTGTATCCCCAAAGAACTTCTTGAGTTCTAATTCTTACAGAGATCTGGGGATAGTATAAAAAAAGATTTTTGGGGGGTGTTGTTGAGAAAGTTTCTTGCTTTGTAGTGTTGGCTGGCTTTTTGAACTCATGGTGTAGCCCAGGTTGGCCTCAAGCTCACTTTGATCCTCTTGCCTCAGCCCCCCATGTATTGGAATTACAGGAATGTGACACCACATGAGGTGGAGAAGGATTTTAAGGGTAGAGAATAGTGATGCAAAGGCTGAATTTCTTGATATTGGCCCATTAAGTAGACATCACGTTAATGTTGTAGTTCATCGAATTAAAAAAATGTTAACAGATCATTTGCTTAATTGCCTGAAATATCAAAAGGTGGCCCACTGTTAATAAGCTAGAGATGCTTGATATGTCTTGGTTTATTGTTGATGAGGGTGTTCCAAAAGCTCAGGAAAATGGTAATGCTGGAGTGGACCTACCAGGGTCAGCCTACTCTTCCTGCACACTGGGAGAGTCCAGAAAATGTACCTTTCCTTAATAACCTTAACAAATTTGGGAGATAAATAGTATTAGCATCCTAATAAAGAGATCTATCATTGCTGTTTTATGTGTGCCAGACATTATGGGAGATATCAAAACCACTTAATAGAGACCCTTAAATTCAGTGGGTATAACTGGATTCCAGGATGGCAGAGACCAAGTGGCAGTGTTAACTGCCAGGGACAAAGTGGGTATACTTATTGTATGGGACAGTAAGGTAAAATAGTGATTGAAATAATGTTGCATATGTAGATCTATGCTTTGACTAATTAATCATGGTGTTCCCAGAAGTGAAATAGTTATGAAGCATACTAAATTTTTACTGAACAATTAAAGAAAAATGTCCTAAACAAATTTAGGACAATTAAAGAAAAATCTACCACAAATTGTAGCAACAGAGTATCATGGCCCCTAAATTCACAGACTTGAACCATTATTAAACTCAGAACTCCTTAAGGGAAAAGGGAAAGACTCACCCTGGTTGTTAGTAGGGCGCTCTCCCTGATGGAATATACATGGAGTAAAAAAGGAAGTGCACCCATTTTGAAGAGCTCATTTGAGCAGATGTCTCCTTTGCTACTGTTCCCTTTGGACATCATTCTCCAGGTTTCTGATTTCTTTAGCCTTCAAATGTAGACTCTCACATGTGAATCTCCAGCAAGCTTTAAGGCCTTTGACCTTGGACTGATGTTGCATTCCTATTCCTTCTTACTGGTAGTTCCCATCTTCTTGGATTAAACAGCTACAGGATGCTCTGGCTTTCCAGAGTAGGGCATGGTAGACTTCCCTGCCTAGGATCACACCTATGGCCATTGTGGACTCTTTGACCTCTGATCTTGTAAGCTACCTAATAAATCCCCTTGAGATTTAGCTCAGTAGTTCCAGCACCTGCCTTGCAAGCGCAAGGTCTGAGGTTTGATCCCTGGTAACCACATACAACAATGCTGGGCATGGAGACTCATGCCCACCAGAAATCAGAATCACATACCACAGTACCAGGCATGCTGGCTCACTCCTGTAATCCTAGCACTTGGGAGGCAGAGGCAGGAGGATTGCTGTGAGTTCAAGGCTGAGCTCAGGATCAGCCTGAACTACATAGCGAGACCCTATCTCAAAAACAACAACAAAAAATAAATAAATCCCCTTGAATAATTATTCATATATTTTCTGTTGTACTGCCTTAGAAAATCCTAACCTATATACCTATTTAATACTTTTTATAGTCAATTTTCGGTTTCCTAAGTAATTACCATTATGATCATTTTTGTTTTGTTTTAACTTTACATAAATGGAATAACTTCACATAGCTTGTCTGTGATATTCATACATGATATTATTATGCATTCTTTTTAGTACTATGTAGTTTTCTATTAATGGATTATTATTTATTCTATTAGTGGACATTTGAATTATGTCTAATTTTTTGTTATTAAAAGTAAAGCTGCTGTGACTATTTTTGTGTATATTATTTGATGAACATATTTCATTACCTCTAGGAGTAAAACTGATGGGTGATTGTTTGCCAAAGTAGTTGTATGGTACAGTCTTGCCAAATTTGGGTATTGTCAGTCTTTTCAGTTTTAGCCATTCTAGTCAGTGTGCAGTGGCTTTTCATTCATTTTTAGGATAAATAATGATAGTGAACACTTTTAATGTATTAACTTTTGATGTATTTTAAATTGGCTTTTGTCTTATGGATTTGCTGGAGTTCTTTATTCTTACTGTGAGATCCTTGTGTATTAAATATCATAGTCTATCTTTTTCACTGTGTTAATTCTATTTTGCAAAAATTAAAAATTCTTAATTTTAATGAAGAACAGTTTATCAAATTTTTTTATGGTTTATGCTTTTTTTATGCCTTGTTTAATTAAGAGATCCTTGCCAACTGCAAAATCATGGAAGGATTTTCTAAAATTTTCTTCTGGAAATTTTATTGTTTTCATTTTTATTCAATGCTCTATCATACTGTTCATATCACTTTATATAAATGTGAGGCAGAAGTTATTTTGGGTTTTTTTAATTAGTTTTTTGAGATAGGATCTCGCTTTGTAGTTCAGGCTGACACTGAACTCACTATGTAGCCCAGGTTAGCCTCAAACTCACAGCAGTCCTCCTGCCTCTTCCTCCCAAGTACTGGGATTACAGGCAGAACGCCTGGGATTGTTTTATGTAGTACTGAGGAATTGAATTTGGAACCTTGTGTTTGCCAGGCAGATGCCTGAGACACTGAGCTAAATCCTTGGCCCATAGAGGTAGGTTTAAAAAAAAAAGGACCTATATAAATATTCAGTTGATCTATTACCTTTCTTTGGAAAAATAAAATAAAAACCCACCATTTCCTCACTGGATTATTGAGCACTTTTAATATAAATCAGATAGTGCCATTCCTACAGCATTGGTGCAAAAAAATAGGCAAATTAATCCAGTATTCATTTTGGTTGATCTGTTTGTCTTTTTTTGCACCAGTATTTTTTTTTGTTTTTGTTTTGTTTTGTTCTTTTGGTTTGGAATCCAACCTACAGCCTTGTATATATTAAGCATATACTCTACTACTGAGCTACCCCTGTAATCCCTTTCTTGTTTTAATTTCTATAGTTTTGTACTCAGTCTTGATATCGGGTAGTATAAATTCCCCTAATTTTTCATCCTCAACATTTTTCGGGACCTATCTTCTATACTTAGTGTTTCCATGTGCATTTAGAATCATGTTTCATACCATTGGTATATGATTGGATTTAATTTAAAGGTATTATTTTATTCTAGCTATAGGTCAACATAAAGAAAATAAGTACCTTAGCAATGAAGCCATACAGTCCATAAATATGGATACATTTACTTGAATTGGTTTTTTTTCCCAGCAGTGTTTTATGGTTTACAGTATAAAGGTCCTGGAGATTTTTTAAAAGATGTGGCTAGGTATTTGATGATATAAAACTATTGATATTGTTTTAATTTCATCTTGAAATTATTTTATATTACTGCCTAGGAATACCGTTGTATTTTGAACTGATAGACACCTGTCTTGCTAAATTTGCTTACTGTTAGTATTTAAATAATTTATGAATTCTTTTATATTCCCTGAATGTGACCACATCATCTAAAAACAACTTTACTTATTCTTTTTTAAACACATATAATTATTACTTTGATTTTCCTGAGTACAGTAGCTAATTGTAATCCCTAATTACAGTGGCTGTATAAATTATGAGTCTTTTTTTTTTTCTTTTTAGTTTGTTCAGCTTTCCTTTCATATATTTTGAAGCTTTTACGTAGGTATATAGAAATTTAGGATTGTTTCAAGTCATGGTTAAACTGACTATTTTGTGCTATAAAATAACCTTTGTAACCTCCAGGAGTACTTCTTGCTTTGAAGTCTACTTTGAAATTCCATTTTATAATCACCTTACCTTTCTTTTCATCAATACTTTTTTTCTTTTATTTCAACCTATATGTATTCTTGTACTGAGTATGTATCTCTAGAAATAGAACATAGTTGTGTCATGTTTGTATTATTTAGTGTGACAATCTATTTTAATCGGGATGTTTGATTACACTTAATATAATTTCTAATATAGTAGTATACAACTCTTTCACTTTTTTCCTCTGTCTTGTCTGTTTTTTATTCCTATTTTCTTATGTCTTTATTTTTCAAGTATTTAAAAGTTCAATTTTTACTCAGAATTTTTCAGTCATTCATTCTGCTGTAATTATAATTTTTAGTTATCCTGTAGATTTTAACAAATACCATTGACTCGTTACTGCATTTTAAATTAGTACTTTTGCCACTTCCCAAATAGTGCAACATCCAGCAGTCTGAGTTCATTTATTTCCTTTGTCCTTTGTGCTACTTTTACAAATATTTTACTTTGGTATAAGATAAAAATAACATTTTGGGTAAATAATCAGATTTCTTTCTTTTTTTTATTCACATATTTTCTAGTGTTTTTTTAATTATTCATTTTTACAGTTGTTTGTTACCATCTGCAATAAATTCCCTTTAAACTGAGAAATTTTAAAAACATTTTTCTTGGAGTGCCAGTCTGCTAGAGGCAAATATTTGTAACTTTTTGTTTGTCTGAAAAATATTTTTCTAAAAATTTCTTTTGGAAAGGAATCTTCCTGGTACAGAATTCCGAGTAGGCTTGGACTCCTGGGTTGGCATCTTTTATTCTTTCAGCACTTAAAATATGTAATTTCTGTTTTCTCATTGCCATAATTTCTGTTGAAAATTTAGCTGTTAGACTTATTGCTCTTCTAAAGGAGTGTTGTTATTGTTATTGCTTTCAAGATTTGTTTTTTGAATTTCTAATGGTTTGATAATATGGTGTCCAAGCATGATTTTGGTGTTTGCTGGGTTGAGATTTTTCATCAGTATTGGAAAAATTTTCCTGTCTTTACATTTATAAAAATTTTGTTTATTTATTTACTTATTTATTTGTTTTACTTTTTAAGGCAAAGTCTTGCTATGTAGTTCAGGCTGGCCTGACACTCACCATGTAGCCCAGGCTAGCCTGGAATTCATGATGATCCTCTTGCCTCAGCCTCCTGAGTGCTGGGATTACAGGTGTACACTATCATGCTTGGCTTTGAATTTTATTTTTTATCATAATTTCTCTTTCACTCTATTATGTTAGATGGTTTGGTTGTGTACTACGTGCTCTTATGTTCTTTCTGTTCTTTTCTGGTTCAGTTGGGTGTTTTCAGTTGCTTGTGTACTCTTTTCTGTTGTTCAGTTGAATATTTTCTGTTTTTCAAACTTGTTGTTTCTGTTTTGTTACATAATATTAAGTCATCTATATAATTTAATATCTTTTTTAATTCTATGAAGGCTGCTTTTTTACTGGATTGAAATTAGTTCTTTGTTCTCTTGTCACAGTTAAGTTGGATACCTTTCAAGTGTTGTTTGTGTTGAAGTCCCCTTTTTCTGGCAAGACTGTCCTAAGCACCATGAGACTGAGGGAAATTTTACTTTTCTGTGTCTTTTACTCTAGAAATGCAGTCTCACAGCTTTCACTTACAATTCATTAATTGTTAACTTTACCCTGGTATTTAGGTCTTTCTAGTTTGCAGACTACCACACTAAAAAGCTCCATTGCTTTCTGTTTTGACCAGTAGGATCGTTTTGCCTAGGCTAATCTCAGATTTCAGTCTATGCTCGTAATATTTAAATGCTTCCAGGAAAGAAAATCGCACTTTTCTTTCCAGAATTTTAGTTCATCTATTTTATTTCATGTTACCTCATAAACACTTTCATGCCTTAAAAATGTGACCGCAATTCATTTCTCTTCTAGTTGTTGAAGTATTACAATAACTGTTGTCCTAGTGAAATCTATTTTTTCTAATTATCAATTAATACATCAAGAGTATTAACTTTTTCTAAGTTTTGCTGCATAAAAATGACCTCAATATTTCAGCAGCTTACAACAGTAGCTTATTTTTTGTTCTTGGTACATGTTAGCTGGAGGTTGGCAGTAGCTGTGCTCTTGCTCTACATATCTTCTAATTCTGAGATCCAGGACGGAGAGCAACTCCTATATGGGCCATGCTGTTCTTATAAAAGAGGGGGAAAGGAAACTTGGCAGAAACATACAGCTGCTTTTAAAACTTCTGCCTGGATGTTTGTTTATATGTCACTGGCCAAAGCAAGTCAGTAGCCAAAACCAAAGTCAGTGGGACAGGAATGTTTATATTATAGGGATATTGTAAGTCGCATAAGAAGATGTGGGATTAATTATCTTTTTGAAGGAAAGTACATTTAATAATTGCAAATTGTAATAAATCTCCTATACATACTAATTGAAAATGGAATAAGTACAGATATATACAGTTCCAAGGTTTTACCTTCTGCCTTCCAGGATAATTAGTGATGAATACATACTTAAGGTTGTTGAGGCTTGAAATCCTGTATTAACTTGTGATTTCTTAAAAAATAACAATATTGACAGAATTATGAATGAGACCTTTGTTTTTTAGTCATTTATTTATAAAAGAAGAATTCTCAAACTGGTTACATTTAGTTTTTGATTTTCCAGGTAGTCCTAGACATATTACAGTATTCAATTTACAGTTCTAAATGTAAAATATCTTTTTTTGTGTGTGAGACAGGGTCTCACTTTGTAGTTCAGACAAGCCCTGAACTTATTATGTATGTCTGTGTCATTTTGTTATTATTTTCTCATTCTCTCAGAGAAGATAAAAATCAGAATTCTGAGATTTTGTGAAAAATATATTTTTGAAGGTTAAATATGCTAGGAATAATAAAAGTCAAGAACAGTTTTTTACATTGCTGTGGATTGAGCCTAGGATCTTGTGAATATCAGGTAAGTATTGTACCACTGAGCTATATCCCTAGTCCTATAGCATATTTTTGCTGTTTATGCATTTGTGATTGACATCTAAGTTGATTCTGCCTTGGCTGTTATGAATAGTGCTGTGATAAATGTAGGAGTATAGATATGTATCTCTTTTACCTGATTATTTCATTTCCTTTGGATATATATACTGTGATGGAGATGCTGCATCATATCGTGGTTTTATTACTAGTTTTTTTTTTTTTTTTTTTTGTCGTTGTTCTTGTTTTGTTTTGAGACAGGGTCTTGCTTTGTAGTTCAGGCTGGCCCTGAGCTCAGCCTCCAACTCACATCACAGCAATCCTCCAGCCTCTGCCTCCCGAGAGCTGGGATCACAGGCGTGAGCCACCACGCCCGGCACTGTGGTATGTGGTACTGGTTGCTGCTGGTGTGAGTCTCCATGCCCAGTATTGTATGTGGTTACCGGGGATCAAACCCAGGCCCTTGCACTTGCAAGACAGGCGCCAGAACCACTGAGCTAAAATCCCTGGCCCTGTTTCTAGTTTTTTTAAGGAACCTTCTTACTATACTAATTTACATTTCTATCAACTGACAAGAATTCACTCTTCTGCTTGCATATTCTCCATCATTTGTTTTTGTTGTTTTGTTTTGTTTTGTTTGTCTTTTTAATATAATTGTGCTAGAGGTTAAACCCAGGGCCTTAATCATGATAGGCAAGTGCTTCATCACTGAGTCACACATCTCCAACCCTTCTATTTTTATGTATTTATTTTTGAAGTACTGAGAATTGAACATGACCCTTGTGATTCCAAGGTAGGTGCAGTACCAGTTGAGCTAAATCCCTGCCCCTTATTTTTCATTTTGACTTATGATCTCCGTAAGTTACCCAAATTGGTCTTGATCTTATAATTATCTGATCTCAACCTTCTCAGTAGTTGGGATTACTACAAATATACCCTAGCATACCAGCATACCTTTTTTTTCTTTTCTTTGACAGTATCCATTCTAACAGTGATGATTCAAGGAACAATTAAAATATATAATGAGTACTAAAATTAAAAAGTTATTACAGTAAAAGACACACTGTCAGTAGTCCTTCTCAAAATATATCCTCCTCTTTGCTTGACACACACACATACTTCCTGCCACTTTATGTAGTAGTTCTGAAAGTCCTATTTTGTGTCTTTGTGAGGTATGATCATAAATATGATGAATGTTGCATCTGAGAGCCTTCCAATGAAAAGAAACATTGTAAACATTACAGATGTTGTAAACATTACAATGTGTCCTCATTCATTTTATTCACCAGATCTGGCATTGTGTAATTTCTGGCTCTTCCCCACAATCAAAATGACCATGAAAGGTAAATATCTTGAATTAATTTAAGATATTTAGGCAACCAGGAGAGAGCAACTGCTGACATCAAGTAAGACTTCCAGATCTGCTTGAAAAAGTGGCAGGAAAGATTGAGTGTATTTGAAATGATTGGAAGTATTTTGAAGATTAATGGCAATTTTTCTTTTACTGTGATACATTTAAAAGAAAACCTTTATATTTATCATATTTTTTGACTATAATATTTCGTGTGGTTTTTATTTCCATTTCCTTGATTGGTTTTGTTGAGCATTTTTCCATATATTTCATTTGAATAACTTCTTTTGATATCTGTGTGATCATTTGTCCATTTTAAAACCAGTTTTTCTTTACTTTTGAATCCTTGTACATTCTGGATATCAGTATTTTGTTGGATAGTTTGTGTTTATTATCTCATTTCATTCTTCAGTTTGTCCCTTAACTCTCTTGATTGTTTCATTTTTTTCCTTTATTGAGTTTATTGGTACATTTTTAGATACACATCATGATCACTTCAGTATTGAGAATTTGTACCTGTACATGATATATATGGACTCTCATTTTTTTCCTATTCTCCTGCCTTTGTTACAACTCCTATCCCCCTATATACATAAGCTTTGTTTCCATTTTGTTTTGTTTTGTTTTTGCCATCAAATTTTTTTCTTTCTCTTCTTTACTTTCCCCTGTCCTCTCTTTCCTTTCCTTTTGAACATTTTCTTCCTGTTTCACAATACCTAAAATACATTCTGGACCTTCAGTTTCTCATGCAGTATTTACACATCTGTGTCCTATTTATTCCATTTGTGGATATGTCCTAAGGTACATCCATTTAAATAAAAATATCCCTAACTTAATCATTCTTTATGGCTGAGTAATACTCCATTTAAAAAAAATCTTTTTAAAATTAAAAACCCCCACAATCTCCTCTTGATGGGTATTTGGGCTGTTTCCAAGGTTTACCTGTTACAGACTGTGCTGATATAAATAAACATAGGTTCAGATATGTCACTGTGCACTGTGATATGATGTTTTTAATTTTTTCAAAAAGTAGATACCCAGCATGGAATAGCAGGGTCAAATGAGACCTCTACTCCTAGTTTTTTTAAGGAATCTCCACATTGATTTCCACAGTGTTTGCACCAGTCTACATTCCTAGCAACAGTGGTGAAGGTTTCCTTTGTCCCCATGGCCCTGCCAACATTTGTTGTTAGATGGTTTCTTGAAAGCAGCCATTCTTTGTGGAGTAAGTTGAAATCTCCATGTTGTTTTCATGTATATCTTTTGAATGAATAGTGATGTTGAACATTTTTTTCATGTTTCTTTTCTGCTTTCTTCATCTGAAAAATGTCTGAATTTCAAGTGCCCATTTTTGAATTGGGTTTTTATCAGATTAACAGAAGGTAAACTATTTTTCCCAAATTGAAGGTTGTCTTTTCACTCTATTGGTGGTTTCTCTTGCTGTGCAGAGTCCTTTTTTAGTAAGAGGTCCCAATTGTTGATTCTTTCTGCTAGTTCTTGTGCTGTTGAGGTTTTGTTCATAAAGTCTTTCCCTATGTTCATAAAGTCTTTCCCGTAGAGACAGAGAGTCTCTATGAGTTCTACCTGACCTATCTTCCTGCAGGTTTAATGTTTCTGATTAAGTCTCATAGATCTAGCTTTAATTTTTGGCAGGGTGAAGTCTAATTTTTTTGTTTTTTTTGAGATAAGGTCCTGCTTTGTAGTTCAGGCTGGCTCTGAGCTCACTATGTAGCCCAGGCAAGCCTTGAACTCACAGCAATCCTCCTTCCTCTGCCTCCTGAGTTCTGGGATTACAGGTGGGAGCCACCACGCCCAGTATTGTGGTATGTGGTACTGATTGCTGGTGGGCCCGAGTCACCATATCTGGCATTGTTATATGGGGTTACTGGGGATCGAACCCGGGTGGACCCTTGTGCTTGCAAGGCAGGCACCGGAACCCCTGAGCTAAAAACCTGGCCCTGAAGTCCAGTTTTTCCAGTACCACTTATTAAAGAGTTTATCTTTCCTTCATTAAGGGTGCTTGGCTCCTTGGTCAAAGATGAGGTGGCTTAGTATGTCTAGAGTTACTTCTGCATCTTGTAGTTTGTTCAATTGGTCTGTTTCTTTGGTAGTACCATACTATTTTTAATCACAGTGGCTTATAGTACAGTTTCAATTTGGGAATTGCAATACCTCACCATGTCCTTATTGCCTAGAATGGCTTTTGCTATTGCAGGTCTCTTTTGGTTCCAGATGAATTTTTGGATTATTTTGTTGAGTGTTTCCTTTGCTGTGCTTTTAAATTTGATGCTTGATTTGTCAAATTTTACTTCTATTGTTTGTGTTTTGGGAATCATAAGCAAAAAAAATCTTTCACAGGCCAGTGTTCTAAAGTGTGTTCCCTGTTTTCTAATAGTTTTCTCAGTTTCTAGTCTTATATTAAAATATTTGATGCATTTTGAGTTGCTTTTTGTACATAGTAAGAGATAGGGGGTCAAGTTTCATTCTTCTGAATATGGATTTCCAGTTTTCCCAGCTCAAATTATTAAAGAGACTGTCTTTCTCTGATAATATGTTCTTGATGTCTTTGTAAGAAATAAGTTGGCTAAAAATATGTAGATTTATTTCAGTGTCACCCATTTTGTTCTATTTGTCTGTGTCTCTTTGTATATCAGTACAATTATTTCAACTTTTGTTTATTTCATCTTCAGTTTTGAAGGTATATTAGTGCTGAGTATTGAATTCAAGTTTGAGACTGTTGTCTGCTGTTTTTTGACATCCAAAAAGAAGTTTATACTCATTGTTATCATTATGTCTCTTTTTGTCATTTTTCAAGCAACTTTCAATTAAAAAAAAATTTGTCATTATTTCACTATGTATAATATACTTACATGTGGTATCTTTATATGTATATGATTTGGGTTGGCTAAATCTTCAAGTTATTTGCCAACCTTTTGTTTATTATTATTCAGATATTTCTTGCACCCTAGTTTCACTCTTTTCTGGGATTACATTATGTATATTTTATATTTGAAATTGTCTCATTGGGATTGGAGGCTTTATTCATTTTTCATTAGCCCTTTTTTCTCAGAGAGTTTTGATTGCTTGGTTTTCCACTCATTTTCTTCTACTATCTCTGACATACTGTTAAGACCTACAAGGAAGGTGTTAATATGAATTATTGTATTTTTAAATTCTGAAATTTTCACTTGGTTCTGTTTTATGGTTTCCATTTTGTTTATTTCTCAGTGAATCTAAATTATTTATTTTTAACATAATAATTCCATTACTTCTTTAGTTTTCATTTCATTAAAAAAACCACTTATCTTGATTATGAAAAGATTCTAGATATAATTTAGTATAAATTGAGAATATTTAACTACTTATCCAAAAATTTACATTTTGAGATTTTTAAAAAACTGTTTGAAACTATATGGTGCTATAACGGATATGTGATTAGGTACAGAAAAAGAAATAAAAATGAGGTTAATGGTAGATTCTATAAAACAGTCATTGTAAAAAATAGGACTTTGGCTTTAATATAATCTTTTTTTTTTTTTTTTTAAGACAGGGTGTTTCTTGTTTAGTTCAGCCTGGCCCTGAGCTCACTATGTATCACAGGCAAGTCTCAAACTCACAGCAATCCTCCTTCTGACTCTCACGTGCTGGGATTACAGGCATGAGCCACCACACCAGCCAGCATTGTGCTGTGTGGTTCTGATTGCTGATGGGTGTGTCACCACTCCCAGCATTGTGGTACATGGTTACTGCGTATTGAACTCAACTCAATTTTGGACCTTGCACTTGCAAGGCAGACACCAGAACTGTTGAGCTAAATCCCCGGCTCTATAGTATTAAACTTGGTATAAGTTCCTGTAGATTTTTGGATTTTTACCCGTGTTTTACTCTTATACTGTCAGTTATATAGTTTGAAGTCATAGACTTTTATTTTATTTTATTTTTTTTTTATTTTTTTTTAGGTTTTTTGAGACAGGGTCTCGCTTTTGTGGTTTAGGCTGGCCCTGAGCTCAGCCTCAAACTCACATCACAGCAATCCTCCTGCCTCTGCCTCCCGAGTGCTGGGATTACAGGCGTGAGCCACCACGCCCAGCTGAAGTCATAGACTTTTAGTACTTGAACTAACTTTAGAAATGAGCCTGACAGCCTAATTTTCATTCCTTGAAAATGTGTATGCTGGGATTTCATGGATATTGAGTTGAATGGCTAAGTGATAGATACTTTTAAAACAGATTATTAGGCCAAGAGTGGTACAATATGAAAGATTTAATAGCTCTCAGGCAGTATATGAATTTATACTAGTGTATAGCTTTAGAATATCAGGTTAAAAGTGGATTCATAAGTTTTAAAATAAGCAAGTCAGTAGTTTAAAAACAGCACATCATTTTTCTCTATCACATACAGAAAAAAAAATCTCTATTCGATCCAGAAGATATGGTAGATTAAATAGAATAAAATCTTATACAGATGTTATATCAACTACATGAATATCACTTATTTAGCCACACATAATTGCCTAAGTTGTATAACAATTTTTTATCTTGTATTTATATCTTTTATCCTATACTAAGATATAATTTATAAATGGTTACCAATAGGGGAATGAAGTAGCTTTACCAGTGTCTGCATTGTTTATCACTTTATCTCCCTACCATCTATCACTGTCTCTGGCATATGGGAGGTATTTGATAAATATTTATTTATTGAATGAGTTAGTGAAGAAATCACATTTTCAGCCTCCCATATTTATGAAAAATTATTCTGAAAGAATACATAAAAAGGTGGGTTTCATTTTTTATAGTACCTGTACCACCAAATAGATTATCATTGTAAAGTTTAGGAATACACCCAAACGAAAAAGCCTCTGAAATAGAGCTCTGTTATCCATTAAACTTGGGATTTGTCTTAATACAATAGTTAGGATTTCTTTTGGGTCTCTGTGGATGAACAGTAACTTATCTGTTAATGAACTGGTAACAACTAAAGCATTTTTATGTGCTGAGATACTAACATTGTTTGATACCTTCTGTGTTTTAACCCTATTCAGTACCTTTATTTCGGCATTTAATCTCATCTGTTTTGTATTTATTATTCAAGCATTTAATTGTATGGTTCTTAATAGTTCTTAAAGATGAGATCTGTCTATTTATTTATTTATTTATTTATTCATTCATTCAGAGACAGGGTCTCACTTTTATAATGCAGGCTGGCCCTGAACTCACCCTTGAACTCAGAGCAATCCTCCTGCCTCTGCCTCCCTAGTATTGAGATAATAGGTGTGAGCCACCACGCTCAGACTGTGGTATGTGGTTCTGATTGTTGGTGGGTGTGAGTCTCCATGCCTGGCATTTTGTATGTGGTTACTAGGGATCGAACCTGGATCTTTGCCCTTGCAAGGCAGGCACTGGAACCACTGAGCTAAATCCCTGTCCTGAGATCTATCTTTTATACAGTGTATTTCCAATGTAGCTTAGTATATTGTTATTCTTGTAGTCAGTTGATAGTTAATAGCTACTGAATGAAACTCATATTTGAGATTTTGTTTATTTTTGGTAAGTTAATTTTGGAAAGAGTCGAATTGTTTTTCTACTAGATTGTCTTTCCAATAGAATCATCTTCTGTACTCTTTGCTCCTTACAAAGAGACTAGCTGAAATAGATGTGTGCTTTGTATCTCTTGATGCTTTTCTTTCCAATTGCAGCCTATTTTTTTTTTTAATTCTGGAAAGGGCTACTTATTTGGAGAGAAGGCTGATTTATACACAAGCCAACAATCTATTTACTGCTTCATGTGTAAAAATGATTTTATCTAATATGATTGAAGTCATAGGAAGTTATAAAAGAGAAAGTATGGAGGGTAAGCAAGCTTGTTGATAAAGAGATCACAGCAACATTTGAACCATGCTCCGTGGCGCATGCCCTGTAATTTCAGCATTCTGAGTCGCTGAGGCACAAAGATCACAAGTTTAAGGCCAGCCTGAGCAGTTTAATAACTTAGCAAGATTTTATTTTAAATTAAAAAATAGAAAAAAAGAATGAAATTCAGATCAGTCAGAAAGTCCTGGGTTCAATCCAATAAACCAACAAATAACTGTAAGACATTAACTGCCTTTACTTGAATTAGTTATTTTTTAATACAAAATAGAATCATATTTGCAACTTTATTCTTAGGAAAACAGGAATGACATTTTGACATTGTATGTTTTGTGAATCATGTTTTATGCTACTTAGAGAGAATTCATTTTAGGCTTTGTTGAGCTAAATTCTCACTTTTGTTAGTTTTCCAAAGTAGGGTTTACAGCCTGAGACCCAGGCCCTGTCTGGGGATATTTAATTTAAAACTCAGGATGTTTTATAATGGTCTTTTTAATTTAACAAGGCTTGATTATGAAATCTCTGGTCAGTTCTTCAGCTTCCCAGGGACCATTTTCTGCTGGAATTCTTGGAGTTTTTCCTTCTGCATTTGCCTGTTAGAAATAAGTCAACAAATTGAGGGAGTGGGTTGCAGGTTTTCTTTACAGTTCTTTTAAAGGTTCAATCATAGTTTGACAATAATTACTGTTTTCTTTCCCATGGCCTTCTTTCCAGAGAATATCATTGGTAGGATTTTGTTAGTCCAAGGGGTAAGATCTCTGCTAGAGCAATAGAGAACTTCAGTTTTTGTTGCCCTACAGGAGCTGACTGCTTATCTGCCACTGCTCGCTTCTACACAAAGAAGCTCAGTATGTTTGTAACTTTAGCTCTGGTTAACAAATTCTATTTTTATTTTATTTCTGAAATGCAGAATGAGAGTAGGGGAAATATTTTAAAAATTAACATTGAGTAAGACTGACTTTTTGGGTATAGTTCTATGAATTTAATGCCTATGTAGATTCATGTAATCATAACCATACTCAGAATACAAAACAATCCCTTCATCCCACAAAACCTTCTGTGAGTTATTTCTGGAGTCACATCCTTCACCTCTGACAGTCAGTGATTTGTTCTTTGTCATTTTAGTTTCATCTTTTCAAGAACATCACATGAATGAAATCATAGTGTTTAACCTTTAGATCATTGTTCTTTTTTATTTTCCATAATGTGTGTAAGATTTATTCAAGTTGGTACATGCATCAGTAGTTCAGTGCTCTTTATTCTTGAGCAATATTTCATTGAATGAATATACTTCAGTTTGCTTATCCATTCTGTAGTTGAGGGAATATTTTGTCTTTTTAGATTTTTAAAATGTTTTACTCTATTTTTAAAAATTTTTATTTTTTTAAAATTCAAATCTTTCTTGGTACATTATATATGCACATCATAATCATACTCAACACTGAGAATTTGTACCAGTATGTGACACAACTTAATCCTCATTTTTTCCCCATAGCCCTAACCACCCTACAACCCCTTACCCTCTATATACATAAGCTTTGTTTCCTTTTTTATAATTACCATCACATTAATTTTCCCTGCATTACTTACCCCTACATCCTATTTCCTTTCAAATATTTTCTATTTCACAATATCTACTATATATACCAGAAGTCATTTACATCTTTATTTTCTCATACCAGAGAAAAGACATGATATTTACACATCTGTGACCTATTTATTTCACTTATGAGGATGTCCTGAAGGTACATCCATTTGGATATAAATGACTCAATCTTATCATCTTTTATGGCAGAATTATACTCTATTCTATAAAAGAACCACATCTTCTTTATCCAGTCTCTAGTTGATGGACATTTTGGTTGTTTCCAAGATTTAGCAATCACAAACTCAGCTGCTATAAACATGGCTGCACACAATGTCCCATGTGATATGAATCCCTTAATTCTCTTTTTTGTGTATATCTGGCAGAGGAATAGCAGGGTCATAGGGGACCTTTAATCCCAGTTTTTTTAGGAATCTTCATACTGATCTCCCCAGGGATTATATGAGTTTACACTCCCTCCAACAGTGTAGAAGCTTTCCTTTTTCTCCATGGCCTCACCAACACTTGTTGCTGGCTATTTCTGAGATAGTGGCCATTCTTTGTGGAGTGAGATGGAATCTCAGAGTTGTTTTCATCTACATCTCTCTCGAATCACCAGTGATGTTGATCATTTCTTCATGTTTCTTAGCTGCTTTTACTTCTTCCTCTGGAAGTGTTCATTTCAGATACCCATTTTTGAATTGGGTCTTTAAATCTGGGTGGGCTGATTTTTTAAACTCCTAGATAGTAGCCCTCTGTCTAAGAAACAGCTGGTATAGATTCTTTCCCATTATTATTGGTTGCCTTTATGCTCTGCTGGTGGTTTCCTTTGCTGTGCGAAAGCTTTTTAATATGATGGGATTCCATTTGTTGATTTCTTTTGCCAGTTGTCATGCTGTAGAGGTTTGGTTCATAAAACTTTCAAAAATATTTTAAAAAATAAAGTTGCTGTCAGTATTTTATGTGTAGGTTTCTCGGTGTACAGAGAGGTTTGTTTCTTTGAGTTAAGAGTCTAAGAGGAGGCCAGATCTTACAGAGTATGTGTTTAGCTTCTTAATAAATGATCAGATTATTTTCTCAACTGACTGTGCCAGTCTGCATTTTCATACATGAATTCTAGTTTCCCTGCATCCTTGCTAGTACTTATGATTGTCGATGTTTTTCATGTTAGCTACTCTGATAGATGTGTGTGAGAATCTTACTGTGATTTGCATTTCCCTAGTTCCTAATGATGTTACATATCTTTACATGTACTTTTTCCCCATCCGTTCTCCCTATCTGATGAAGTGTCCAAATATTTTGTCCACCTTGAAATTTAGTTGCTTTATGATTTTTAACCCTGTCCTAATTTTTTCTAGTTTTCTTTTTTGAGTATCATTGTTGTATACTTGTAATTGTTGTGAGAGTTTAAGAGTACATTCACTATGCCATCTTGATTGGAAATTCAAGGAAAATATTCCTAAAGTTGTCATTTCTTAGATGAAAGAATTGCAAAAATGGGAATGGAAATGGAGTGAAATAATTGGAAACTATAAATTTGCCAGGCATTCATTTTATTAACAGATTATAATCTATAAAATGAAGTAAAACTTTGAATCTTTATCAACTAATTTTAAAAGATTAGTGTAAGCCATAGATCTAAAACTCTTGGTCCCATAGTTATATATCCACCCTTAAGTACTAGTTATCAAGGTCAGTTTGTATAGTTTAATATTAAATATATCAGACATTTACCATTGAATTATTGAGTTACAGAAGTACTTTATAATATGTATTATTTTGTTGAGATTTTAAATTGGTGTTCATTGTAATTGCAGTAGTATTTCTTTTTTTTGGAAACAGGGCCTTGCTGTGTAGTTCAGGCTGGTCCTGAGCTCACTGTGTAACCCGGGTGAGCCAGGAACTCACAGCGATCTTCCTGCCTCTGCTTTCCAAGTGCTGGGATTACAGGCGTGAGCCACCACACCCGGCACTGTGGTGTGTGGTATTGATTGCTGGTGGGTGTGAGTCTCCACCCCTGGCATTGTTGTATGTGGTTACTGGGATCCAACCTGAGCTCTTGCACTTGCAAGGCAGGCACCCGAACCACTGAGCCAGTCATGCCGTAGTAGTTCTGTGTGTGAGAATAGACAAAGGCTTTTTGCTACATATCCTAGGTTTTAAAATGAACTAAAAATGTTTAATGTATGTTAAGACATTAAAATGTTTTTTTAAACCTTTTTGCGAATGTAATCATAAAATGACTTAAAACATAGGGATTAATATAAAAGAAAAATCACTAATGTAAGTGAACTGAGGTATTTGACACAAATATAATGACTGTGGTGAGTTACCTTAAGGCCTCTTATTTTTAGAAATTTGTTTTCAGCTGTATTAGCAGATTATAATGATTTTAAAGGAAATTTCATGTTTAGGTTTAAGGAGAATGCAGACACTTTTTTACATTAACTCATAAGTCAGAATATACTACAGTGCTATTGAAGGCAGGATATACTTTCTCAGAGCCTACATACTTCTCATGAATATGGCCGAAATACTAAATTAAAAGGAAGATAGTTAAGAACTTAGTTTTATATTATCCAAGTTCACCCCTGTGAGTCACCTGGATGCTGTGGTTTAAGTGTTGTCAAGGAAGGTTGTCATCAAAAATCACCTTAACTTTTAAAATCGAGTTATTTTTCAGTATGTAAGTTATTATATATAGTGATTATGTCTAGTGACTATAGAATTTCAAACCATTGATAAGCTTCTTCCCTTTGATTTTCATTTTGGCTTGAGCATGTTTCTTTGGCCAAGTTGGAATTTGTAATATGATGCCAATTACTATTCACTTGAGGCAACATTTGACAGTCTTAAGTAGATGAATGTTATTTTAGGAATAGTTCAGTAATTCATTTGAAAAATTTCTAAAAACCTTCACAAGAAAAGTATCCTCTCTTTAGAAACCTGAGAAAATAATTTTTTCCCCTAGGTCTAAATTTTGAAACCAGAATGGGATGCTTTCCTGGTTGAAGAGTTTGGGTGATCTTTATGACAGTATGCCAGTAATCATCACTATGTACCACACTGAATAACTTCCTGAGGAGGTTATATCATGGCATTGTGATAGTATATAACCTGAGGAGGTTGTATCATGGCATTCTGAAATTTTTTTCAGAAATGACATAAGTACCAACTGATCTTTTGTACATAAAGTCCTGAGATGAGATGAGGAAAATACTCAAGATAATAATCTCTGAAGATCAAAAGCAATTTTTTGTGAAATTCTCTATAATCTAATTGATGACGAGACAAGATGTCAGCAAGTGTAAAATGGTCTTGTTTTACTATCTTTACTTTTGGTAACAACGACTCATCAGACATATGTATTTGTACATGTATTTTAAGAATCTTTAATATTTTCAGAGCCTTTAAATGTGCTCTTACTGTTAGACTTTGTTAGACATTTTGAATCATTCTTATTTTAATTGTCCATGTAATTTAGTGTATAATTCTTTCTATAAATGGCATTGTATAATGCTAGTTTCACTAATATAATCATGAACTAATATCTGTTTCTATATTATTTAATCCTGGGACTTGAATTTGATAGTATTGGCAATAATTCCCATTTTATTTCATAACACTTGCTTTGTAGAATTCATCTTACAGATAAGGCAATTAGTATCCAAATGAGAAAGACATAGTTTACTTAAGATCATACAGTATTTAGCTGTCTGACTAGGCTACAATTTATTTTATTCTTAGTCTAATTATTATTATTAATATTATTATTGGAGACAAGGTCTTGTTTTGTAGTTCAGGCTTGCCCTGAGCTCACTATGTATCCCAGGCAAGCTGGGAACTCACAGCAATCCTCCTGCCTCGGCATCCCAAGTGTATTATTTCTAGAATTAGTCTGAGCAAACTGAATTTAATGTCTTAATTTATAAAACTAAAATTACTTTAAAGACTATACCTTAAGTTTTCTATTGTTACTGTAACAAAATTATGACCAATTTGGTGGTATATTTGACTCAAATTGTTATAGTTTTGAAAGTGCAGTAGGTCTCATGGGGCAAAAATCAAGGTGTCACCAGGCTGTTGTTCCTTTCTGGATGGTCTAGGGGAGAATCTGCTCTGTTCCTTTTCCAGCTTCAGTAAGCTACTGTCATTCCTAGAATCACGACCTTTTTCCTTCCTTCTTCACATCCAGGAATGGCAAATTGATTCCTCACATTGCCAAGTATCCTGTTGTTTTTCTTTAAAAACATTTGAGTGCATTGTCTCTTTTAAGGAAATATGTGATTATATTGGTTGTACACAGATAATCCTGGACTTTTTCTCAATCTTAAACTCCTCCATTATATTTGGAGAGTCATTATATTTTGCTATGTGTAGTGGAGGAAGAAAATTCTGTTCTTCCTTCTAACCTCATTGGTTCCCTATCTGGGGTCCTATACATTTGACAAAAGAAAGATAAAATTTTAGGTAGACTAGATGAATAAATTCTGGGAGTTTCTAGTGTATTATGATTATTATTTTAGTTTTTGTTGCTGTGACTGAGAAGCTAGGGGGAAACATAAGACAGAAAGTACTTGTTTTGGTTTTTGTTCCAGATGTTTCAGTCCATGGTCAGCTGGTTCCAAGACAGGCACAGCACAGCAAAAGGGTGGAGGATGTGGCCAGGGGCTAGATACAGTTCCCAAGGTCCTGCTTTCTTGACCTGTTCAGACAAGTCAAAAGTTTTCTTTACTTATCTTTTAAGTATCTCAAGCCAGTAAATTAACATTCAAGATTAACCATCACAATGGCAGTAGTTAGTAAAAATGTGTCATGTACTTGA
The DNA here is from genome assembly GCA_004026965.1 of Petromus typicus. Classification (NCBI taxonomy): domain Eukaryota; kingdom Metazoa; phylum Chordata; class Mammalia; order Rodentia; family Petromuridae; genus Petromus; species Petromus typicus. The sequence continues at coordinate 76,474 of PVIR01002394.1, forward strand.
AAGTTACTGAGAGTAGATCTTAAATGTTTTTACCAATAAAAAAATGGTAAGTATATAAGATGATGGATATTTAATTAGCTTGACTTAATCATTTATGATAAATACATACATTTAAGCATCACGTTGCACACTATAAATATATACAATTTTTGTCAGTTATACCTTAATAAAGACTCAAAATAGCAAAAAAAATAAACATTTGATATATTGATTGCTGAAACACGTGAAAGTACTGATTGATGAGTAACTCAAAGACATGGTTTGAGTTTGGCTTTATATTTCATCTTAACCAAAACCAATATTTTTTGTAAAGAAGAAGGCACATAAAGGAACTTTGACTTTCTAAGGGCATCAGATGTTTAGTTTCATACTGATAGCATTTAGTGACTAATCAGATCTTGTTTCTCTACGTAGTTGTGTATCTTCCTATTTTAAGTTGTTTCACCTCTGACCTTAGTTTTTTAATGGATTCAGGAGGTGTTATTAATTTAGAGTTTTCCAGATTTCTTCTTGTTTCGGTGGGAGTAAAGCTTATACTAGCTTTTTAATATCTTTGATTTTAAGCTGGAAGCCCTTTTGTTTGGAAAACAAAAACAACCCAACCTGTCATTTCTGTGCTGCTATTTTTCATCTGTTAATTCATTATGTCTGTCTGTCTGTCTGTCTTTCTTTCTTTCTAACTTTCTTTTTCTTTTTCATATTTATAGTAGCCAACTTAAAACATCTTTCTCCTTTCTGTATTTATTAAGGCTTTAAAAAAATGTTTTTGAGTCACACTTTCTTTCTTTAAATTTCTAGTATTTTTTTTAAATCATGAGTATCGTGGATACTGTTTTGTCAGCTTAGCAGGCTTACAGTAACTGTATTAGGGAGTGGCCTATTAGGGTCTCATTTGAATGCCTAGAGTGTTCAGGGAGTTCCCTGTATTCTGGCTATGTATGTAGTACTGTGTGATTTGTTAAATAGCAGGTTAGCCCAAGCTTCACAGAACTACAGTCTGCCAGACCTCACAAAATTTTACCTTCTGCACAAGTAACTCAGAGTTTCTCAGAGCTTTAGTCCTTTTTTAAAGGTTTTTTATCTCTGCTCAAAAAGATACTTTTTGGTGCTCCCTTCACCCTCCTCTTCTTTTTTTTTTTTTTTTTTAATTTTGAGACAAGGTTTCATTATATGACCCAGGCTGACCTTTACCTCACAGTGATCCTCCTGCCTCAGCCTCCTGAATGCTGAGATTATAGGCAAACGCACTGCACCTGGCATCTTCTTAAATTTTCATCTGTACGTCCTCCTTGAGGCCACTGTGTTCTTGTTGGCTTCATTCTCTCTGCAGGGTAGTTTTTAATTTCCTCCCAAGCAGAAAACCTTGGCCTTTATGTAGTTTACCTTGTTTTTTTCTCTTACAAGTATCTCAGGCTGTCCCTCATCCAACATCTGAAAACTAATGTTGTTTTGTGTATTTTTACTGTTTTGTCACTGTACCTGGTGAGAGGGGTGCTCAAGTACAGTACTAGTCATTGTGCAATGGCCAGAAATAGAGGTTGTTTTTTATTGAGCAAATTCTGTGTTCTTGTCATCATGTTAAACACATTATTTCCTGCATAATCCTCATTTTATTCATTTTAACAACCATATTTTATAATAACAATTTATAAAAGTTGTTATTATCCCTGACTTACAGAGATGATCAGCAGTTGGAAAAATACTACTAGTTAGTATAAACATACTGAAGTGTAAGTATATATTAAGTATAGTCATGTCTTTATGATTTTTTTAACCCTTTAATCTAAGACTGCTGGACTTTTTAGTATTTTAAAAATTTAGTTAGTGACACTTTAATTTTGGTAATGGAGTAGGTGTCAGTCAGTTACTTTTGGGATTAGCAAAGTTTTTCTTGAAGGACTACTAGTTAAATATTTTAGGCTCTGGACCACATGGTTCTGCTTGTGGTACTCGTCACTGCTCTTGTAGTTCAAAAATATCCATAGACAATGCATAATTGTTGTCACCGTGAGCCAGGTCCTGATGGTGTGAGGAACCTGTGTCACATCTTTTTTTTTGTTGTTTTTTTCGAAGAATGATTTCAGACAAGATACATAGGCACTTGTATGGAGTATAGAAGGTAGCAAAATAATTAATTTTTAGACTGTGAAGGAAAATACACCTTCAGATGTAAAGGTGGGTAAGTGCCAAGATCTGCCAAGATCGCTGTTGCATTGAATGAGATCTCAGGTTAGGTTTATATGATTAACTGAGTCTTTTGTGGAATGTCCTTTTTCTTCCACCTAGGTCATCATTCTTTTTCAAGAAAAATGGGTTATAGTGATTAACCAGGTCCTGTTTACCCCCTAGGTAGATGTTTTCTGTTTAGTTTGTTTTGAAACCTTAAAGTTTTTCCAACTCATCCATGGTCTGGACTTTGTACCATCTCTGGACTGATCAGCATGCTCAGAGGATGTTACCTTCTCTTAGGCTAATGTTTTTAAAACTTTTTTAATTTTAATGTATTACAAGTAGATATTAATAAAATATAAAAGCCATTCCATGAAAAAAAATTTTATAACAAAAATTATTAGAAAATAACTGATAAATGCACCATGTAATATGATCTTAATAGAATATATTTTCCTTGGCTAATCTATCTTTTAGCTCATTTTCTAATCATACAGTACTTTTGTGCCTGAAAGTTTAAGCATTGACAAAGTACCTCACATTCTGTATAATTTTGAAAAATTTCTTCCTATTTCACAATGTTTTTTATTTTCTTTGGTCCTTATTTTCACTTTCAATTTCTCACACCAGAGAGACAATACAGTATTTACATATGTGGGCTAACGTTTGGTTACCACAAGCTTGTGTGGATTTTGTCTATAGCTTATAATTAAGATAGCAAAGAAAAAAGAAAAAAATCGCATCTTCTTTGCTTTTTGATTAGCTCCACGTACCTGTCTCTAGAATTGCTAATGTCTTTCTGCTTAACCATGTCTGTGTTCTAACAAAATTTTGATAAAGACAGATAACTGGTTCATGAAGCTCCAGTTTACTGACTCCTGAGTTAGAATGGCAGCTCATTTGATTTAGCTTTTTAGTGTTTGCATTAATTTTCTGTTTTGCTTTTAAAATGTTATTGAGAAAACTTAACATTTTTATAGTAATTAACTGTGAAGAAGGTCATCTCCAAACTTTTTAACGTAAGAGACAAGAAAATAGTACTTATGCTGAATTATATCATTCCTGTAGCAAAGGCTTATTTTCCTTTTTGAAGTAGAGTGTGTACATTTTTCTGAAAGTTGAACTTCTAGCTTTAAAACATGTTCATTGGTAGCAGCTAAACTAAAAATAACAGGCTTTCAACTTGCTATATTCCAAGTGACTAGCACAATACCTGACATAGAGTAGAAATTTACTAAACAGTTTTTGAGTTATTATAATAAAAATGCATTCTTTATTATAATAAATATTAATCAGAGGAAAGTATCAGGATAATTTTACATCATTTTAATTTCTGCATTAAATGTGTGAATTAATTATATAGTATTTACAATTGTTAAACCATTTTTGTTTAAAAACTTTACTATGTCTGAAAGGATTATAATGTTTTTGTGGTAAATAGAAAGTTAAGTTAATGCACTGTAACAAATAAAATGTCATAAGGTTTTATAGAGAGAAATGGAATTACTTACAATGACAAGTTAGAATGCATTTATATAAAAGAACTTAAAGTAGAAAAGGGAGCATAGATGAAGGAAAATAAGAAAGGGACTTACTGGAGTCAGAGTTTATTAAGAAAGAATGTTTATTATTTTGGAAAATAACAAAAGATATACTTGGGATGCAGACTAATAGAAAATTTTGAGATCATGAGAAACCTGAGAAGGCATTCATAATTAGTGTATACAATGATGAGATTGATTAATTTTTTTTTAAAAGTGAAGATAGAGTAGTTGTTCTAGGATATTTGACAGAAATGAAAAGAGATGAAGATGAGATAATTCCATATGCAACTTTGGAGACTGGATAAATATTTTAATATATCAATAAGAAAATTAAATAAATTAGGGGATACGGACAGAAGTTTACCCTTAGAGTTTCTTCTTTTCTCAGTCTATTTAATCAGTGTAAAACAGTGTCAGTCTTCTGTATTCATAATTTTGTCACAATTTACAAAACCTTTAGAGCACTTGTTTTGGATGCCGTGGTTAAACTGTTATGTAGTATTTTTATTCTCACTCAGGTTTGGACAACAGAATTTTTATCTTTTAAATCACTTTTTCTCTGGATTAATGTGAAACGTTTGTGCTAGAGACTGCCAATCTTAAGCATGCAGAAGCTGTCTTTCTTTGAACTGTATGTACGTTGATTATTTGGATGACAAGATGAAAAATTTCGCTGAATCAAGAAATCACCAGTCAAAAGTTTCTCATACTCTTTACTTTCTGTGAAATGGAATGATATTGTTTAATATCTCCACTTGAAGGTTTTGATACCATGTACCTGAATGTCACTTTAGGATTCAAATGCCTACAAATGAATCATGTGGCTTCTTTTATCTTTAGTTTCCTCATTTGCAAATTAAGATGATAAACTTGCCAGACGATTATTTTGAAGATGAATGTAATAGTTTAAGTGGTACAAAGAATATGGTACTATAAAAAATAAATTCATATTATTTAAAATATAAAAATTTTTGAAGTTTCAAAATGTTTACTTTGACAACTCATAATTCATAAGAAATGAATAAATGTGTGATCAAGAATGAGTACATGTCATTTCTTCATATATCACATGTGCTGTCTAATGTGTGAAATCTAAAAAAAAATGACATAAAAGTAGAAAGGAGATTAGATAAAAGGAAGAGAATAAGGGAGGGATAAGAGGGTGTAAGAGGGCAATGAAGGATAGATAAGATCTAAATATGCACATTGAAACCTAATGTTTTATAAAATTAAAAAAAGTAATTTTTTAATAAAATTAATAAAAGGGAAAATAAATAAGTAATTTCTTAATATAGAGGTCTAAAATACTTTAAAAATGCAATAAAGAATAACTATTCAAATTTTGCAGATGTTTTTATTAGTTCGTTTGTTTATTGACAAAGTACAGGAATGAAGAATTTTTTCTTACTATTTTACAATTAAAATTATGTAACTTCTGATTAGATAAAACTTTGTCTTAGCCTTTGTCATCTGACAGGGAAAGAACACTGGAATGAGTTGTTAACCTTATGACTAATAAGTTGACAGTTTTGTAGTTAAAACAAGTGCCTTATGTTTCAGAGAGTAAGGAGGAGGTCTTATTATTGCAACTATGCTATGTTCTCACTTGGTGTTTAACAGTGAAAGATTAAGTTTTGATCCTTTGAAATGTTTGACTATACCAAGTAAGAAAGAAAATTTTAAGTAAAAGATCATAGCAGCTTGGCTAGTTCTAGTTACTGATTGGTTGGGTTGGGTGCTGCTAGTACTTCCTTTCAGGCCAGGTTTAATGATACTGAAGTTAAATGTCACAGAGTGAATATTTCCATTGTAAGACAAATGATATACACTGTGATACACTATTTTTTGTACTGACCAGCAAACATCAGTTGCTTCAAACAAAGAGTATATTCATAAAATAGTAGGACTCAAAAGGCCTTTTAGAGGTTATCCACTCCAACTAGCCTCTTTTTTTAGATGTTGATATTTACATAGATGATTAACTATTTGACCCTTGGTTTGTTATACATAGTTTGATTACAAACTTGTAAACCTTGTAATTTTTCTTTTTCTTAATACATGTTTGCCTGGACTAAGATGATTCGTGGGGTGTTGCTACACTTGTGTAACACACCTTAATTCTTTTTATCACCTCTTTTTCTTTCCTTTTTTTGTCCTCCTTTCATCTCTTGGTCTCCTCCCTATTTGCAGATCTATCTCCCTGTTTCCTCTTTTCTATCTTTTATTTTGCTCTTTATATAATACTTGGAGTATTCATATAAGAGAACTCATTTGATATGTAAGCTTGTATGTCTGATTTATTTCACTTTACATTATGTTCTTAAGAAACATTTATTCTCCCACAACTGATTCAAATATATCCTTCTTTATAGTGGAATAACACTCAATAATGTAAAAGCCACATTTTTTTATTCATCTGTTGTGGAAGGACATGTAGGCCACTTTTGAGATTTAGCTATTAGGAATTATGGTGCTATAAACATGGGGATGCATGTATCTTTGTAATATTATGACTTTAATTATTTTGAGAAGGTACCTACCAGGGCAATAGCTAGGTGGAATATAATTTTAATTTTTTGAGTTTTCTCCATATTGATTTCCATAGTGGTTGTACTGATTTACATTTCCATCAAAAGTATAGAGAGATTCCCCTTTCCCTGTAGGCTCACCAGCATTTGTTATTTAATTTTTTGGTAATAGCTGTTCTTTCTGGAGCAAGGTAGAATCTCAGCATTGTGTTAATTTGCCTGTCTTTAATAGCCAGAAATGTTAAACATTTTTCATGTACTTATTTGACATTTGTGTTTTCATTTCAGTTGTCCATTTTAGATTGGATTTTGTAGTTTGAGGGACCTAATTTTTACTTTGAGTTCTTTCTGTCTAGATACTAGTCCTCTATGAGGTATAACTGGCAAAGTTTTTTTCCCATTCTCTAGGTTGTCTCTGTATTCTGTGTTTTTTGTTTTTGTATTGTAGAATCTTTTAAATTTCATATAATACCATGTTTATTTTGATGTTCTTTTGCAATTGGGGTTCTGTTTGAAAATTTTTGTGTGTGCCTATGTTTTCAAAAACATTACTCAGCAGCTAGCATTAAATGTTTTTGTTTTTAATATTTAGAATGTTAATTAGTTTAGTACATGGTAAAAGTTAATCTGTCTAGACTAGAGTTAATCTCCTGCATTTATATAGAGTTTTCCTAGCACCACTTATTTAAAGTGACAGTCTTTCCTCCAGCATATGTTCTTAACCTCTTTGCAGAGATTAAATGGTTGAAAGAGCCTGGAGTTGTTTCCGCATTCTCTATTCTGTTCCATTGAGCTACATGACTGTTCTCAAGCCAGTGCAATGCTGTTTTGATTACTGTACCTTTGTAACAGAATCTAAAATCGTGGATTTTGATACCTCCCACTTTGTTCTTGTTGCTCAGGATTGCTTTAGTTATTTTGGGTTTCTTCTGGTCCCATGAACATTTTAGTATCCTCGTCTTGTTCTTGATAGTAGATGAAAAGCTTTCAGCTTTTTCTCTTTAGTATGATATTAGCAGTAAATTTATCATAAGTAGTTTTTATCTGGTTAAGATAAGGTCTTCTGTACCTATTTTCTTCAGAGTTTTTATTATGAATGGATGTTGGAGTTTGCAAGTGACCTTTTTGTACCTTTTGAGATGATCATATGGTTTTTATCCTTCAACTTAATGTGATGTATTACATGTATTGCTTTGCATATGCTGAGCCATCTTTGGATCCCTTAGATGAAGCCTATTTGGTCATAATGTACAATCTTTTTAATCTTTTTGCCAGTATTTTGTTGAGAATTTTACATCTATGTTTATTAAAGAGATTGATCTGTAGTTCATCTTTAGGTGAGTCTTTGACTAGCTTTGGTATCAAGGTAATGCTAGCCTCTAAGAATGACTTTGGGAGAACTTCTTACCTTTCAGTTTCATGAAGGAGATGGAGAAATGTTGATGTTAGCTCTTTCCTGAAATTTTTATTTAAAGGTTTTTTGAGACAGGGTCTCACCTTGTAGTTGAGGCTGGCCCTGAGCTCATCCTCAAACTCACATCACAGCAATCCTCCTGCTTCTGCCTCCCAAGTGCTGGGATTACAGGCGTGAGCCACTACACCCGGCACTGTGGTATGTGGTACTGGTTGCTGCTGGGCATGAGTCTCCACACCCAGTATGGTATGTGGTTACCGGGGATCGAACCCAGGCCCTTGCACTTGCAAGACAGGCGCCGGAACCACTGAACTATATCCCCGGCCCATCCTGAAATTTTTATAGAATTTGGTGAATCCATGGCTTTTCTTAGTAGTTTCTATTTTAATGTATTTTATTTTTCTTACTGCCTCAGTTTCATTGCCTGCTATTGTATTATTTAGTATTTTTTGCTTGATTCAGTTTTGATAATTCGTGTATGTTGAGGAATTTATTCATTTCTTCCAGGTTCTCCAATTTATTGGAGTACAGGTTTTCTAAATAGTTACTAATTGTCTTATGGCAGAGTCAATTATGATTTACTTTTGTGTTTCTAATTACATTGATATGGACCTTTTCATTCTCTCTTTTGGTATGATTGGCTTAGTGTTTGCCTATTTTGTTTATTCTTCCCAATAACCAGATCTTCTATTAATTAATTCTTGGTATTATTTTTAAAATCTCAATTTCATTTGTTTCTGCTCTCATCTTTGGTAATTACTTTTTTATCCTTGCTTTAGACTTGGATTGTTCTTGTATAGTTACATATTTGAGTTATTTAGGTTCTCTATTTTTTGATAAGTACAATCACAGGTACAAACTTTTCTCTTAGAACTGCTTTCATTATATCTCACAGGTTCTGGTATGGTATATTGGCATTGTCATTGGACTCTCAGAACTTTCTAACTTATTTGTTTCTACTGAGACTCACTGATTATTCAAGAGTGTATTGTCTAATATTCAGTTGTTTAGATAATTTCTTTGGTTTTACCATTGATTTCTGCTCACTTTCCTTGTACTATGATTTGTTAAGATAGATGGGGTGACTTTGATCATTTTGTATTTATTTAAACATCCTTTATCAGCTAGTATGTGGTCTGCTTTAGAGAAAGTTCCACATGCTTCTGAGAAGAATGTGTATTTTGTTGTTGAGTGGAATACTCTGTAGGTATCTGTTAAGTCCATTTGTCTCAAGGTGTGGTATGACTATAATATGCCCTGGTTGGTTTTTTTTCTAGTTCACTGTCTGTGATTGTGAGGTACTGAGGTCGTCATTCTAATTGTGTTTACACTTGTCTGATATTTTTTGTTCAGTCGTATTTGTTTTACAAAGTTGGGTGCACTAGTGTTCAGCACATACATTTAATTACCTCTTCTTGTTGAGTTGTTTCCTTTAACCAATATTGTGTGAAACTTCTTTTCCTTTTCTAGTGAGTTTTGGCTCAAAGTCCACATTGTCAGAAGATCAGATAGTAATCCTGGTTGTTTTGAGGCTCCCATTGCCTAGAGTATTGTTTTCCATCCTTAGATTTTTAATTTATAAGTCCTTTTTTGAATAAATGTGTTTCTTCTATACACCATATCAAAGGGTTTTGCTTTATGATCTAGTCTGTAAATCTGTGTCTCTTGACTAGACAGTTGAGATTGTTCACTATCAAAGGGTTTTGCTTTATGATCTAGTCTGTAAATCTGTGTCTCTTGACTAGACAGTTGAGATTGTTCACTTTCAAAGTTATTACTCATTAGTCTTGACTTACTTCTGTTGCTGGGTTACTTTCGTGTTGCACATTCTTCCTTACTCCTCTTTTGTTTTACCGGTGTATTCCATTAGATTTTTGGTATTGTTGGCCTTGTTTTTTCTTTCTAGGATATCCTTGAGAATTTTTTGTGGTCCTGGTTTGGTCGTCATGAATTTCTTAAGGTATTCTTTTGTCATTGAAAGGTGATCATGAATTTCTTAAGGTGTTCTGAAGATCAAACATCTCATTTCTTCATCAATTTTGAAAGAGTTTTGCATGATATGATAATCGATAGGATAGTCTTGTTTGGAAGTTGTTTTCTTTGAGAGCTTGAAACACTTCACTCCAAGCTCTGCTGGTTTGAAGATTTAAATTCAGAAGTTTGTTGTGTGTCTCATGGTCCTACCTTTATACATAAAATTTATTGCTTTTCTCTTAACAGCTTTTAAGATTCTATTCTTTTTGGACTTATGTAATTTTGACTATGATGTATATTGGGAAAGTCCCTTACTAATCATGGCATTTGGGGTTCTCTATGTTTACTTAACTGTATTTTCAAATCTTTCTCCATATTTGCAAAGTTTTCTGCTACTGTTTCATTGAAGAGGTTTTTCATGCCATTTGTGCCAACTTCTGATTTCAGATAAGTTTATATAGTCTGTGTCATGTAGCAAGTGCAGGGTCCATTTTCTGTGTTCTCTTGTTTTAAGAGGATTTCTGAATATATAGTCATCTGCATCATCCCTGTTCCAGCGCTCTCATTACATGGGGCACTTCAGATGCCTATACATTCAAAAGAACTTTTTATCTCCTGGATTTCTCTTTGAACCTTCTTATGATCCTTTTTGTGCAACTTATCATTCATGCTCTGTATCATTTTGTCTTCCTTACCTATCTTTTTCTTAGCATCTTTTATAAGCCCATTGGGGACTATGTTAATCTGTTACCAGTTTAGTTATATCTTTTTTGAACCTTATTGATATTTTGGGGGGATCTCTTTTTTATCATTTCACATAATTCAGCTACATTGCTTTTGATTTCCTCTCAGTTGATACTCCATGGATTAGTTTTGGGAAAGTTGGAGTTTTCAGGGACCTTTTATTTCCTTGTTTTCTTTGTGTATGTGTGTGTGTTTATGTTGAGGGATTTAGGTCCTTTATACTGGAAGGATTTTGTTTTTGGTGTGAATGTTTCTTTACTTAGTGTCTGCTTTTCACTTATGTGCACTGAGCATGACTAACTATAGGCCTTTGCCTTTTTCTGAAGATCAAACCTCTCTTAATTTGGGGAGAGGGAAATGCATACAATAAAAGCCAGTTAAATTCTCAATGTCGATTGTAATTACAATGTGTATATAAAATGTATCAATAAATCAATTTAGAAAAAGAAAACAATGTGGTGCAAAAAAAAAAAGCGAATTAATAGTAATACCATCCTACCATTTCAGTAACAATAAAATCATGAATAACAATTTAGTCAAAGATTAACTGAATTTTTTAAATTAAAAAATGTGTTAGAATTCATCTTGCTATATAGTTTAGATTGGCCTTGAACTTACTCTGTGCCCCACATTGGCCCTGCTATCCTCCTGCCTTTGCATCCTGACTGTCGCTCCCATGCTACCTTTTGCAGTAAAAATTCTGTAATTATAGATACGTCAACAAGCAGATATCTACATATAATAAATATCTGCAGCTATACCACCATTAATGTTAGAAAATAAATAGTAATAGCTTAGAGTCAATTAAATATCTAAAGACTAACAAATCTTTATAGTAATAGCTTTAAAGATCGAAGGGATGAGGAAGGAGAAAACAAGAAATAAAATTTGAAAAATACAGGCAATGACGGAAGGAAGTAGAGAAAAGTGAGATAAAGGTCCTGTGCAGAAGTGATTGAAAATTAATAGAATTAGATAAAAGTAACAGAAAAGAACAAACAAGAAAGTGAAGAAATGATAGAAAACTAAATTCGTTTCATAATTTTGGAAAAGATAGCCACATTCATGTTTATGTGGAAAAGATGGCCAGTTCCTGTTTGTCCTGATTCACAGTTTGCAAACAAAAAACAAAATTTTGCCATATGTTCTGTTTGCTAACTAGAGTGTTTGCAAGCAAAAGCCTTTATGAACCGAAGTACTACTATATAGAAAAAAAAGAAGAAAAACAAATAAGAAAGAAAAAAGGAAAAATAATAGGAAAAGTTCTATCACTTGCTTCCCCACCTCCACAAGAAAAACAAAGAAAAAGAGTAATGAATTTTAAAAAATCCCTCTGGAGCTGGGGATTTAGCTCGATGGTCCCAATGCCTGCCTGGTAAGGGCAAAGGCCTGGGTTCCATCCCTGGTAACCACATACAGCAGTGCCAGGTGTGGAGACTCACAGCCCCCAACAATCAGCATCACATACCACATGCCAGGCATGGTGGCTCACACCTGTAATCCCAGCATTTGGGAGGCAGAGACAGGAAGATTGCTGTGAGTTTGAGGCTAACCTGGGCTATATAGTGAGTTCAGGGCCAGGCTGAACTACAAAGCAAAACCCTGTCTCAAAAAAAAAAAAAATCTTTCCATGTTTTTGAATGGGTGGTTTTCTCCCAGGATCTGCAGTATTTTTAGAATGCACCAGATATAGGAGAGGGATATTATTCACTACTAAAACCTATTTTATCATTCATTCTTGTTTCTGTATGTAATGCTGAATCCTGCCCTGCCATTTCTGTTGTGTGTGGTTAGTAGATAGTTTTCACCCTATGGTTGTATTTATTCCAGCTACTCTCAGTTTCTATATCCCTCTTGGTGCCCGAGTCACTGTTTTCTTTGTTCAGCTTTATGGTTTATGGGTTTGTGAGATGTCCTTCTTCTTGTCCCAAAGGTCTGTGTGTCCCTCTCTTAATATGCCAGTCAGTGGCAATTGTTGAAATGAAGTATATCCTTGAAATGTTGACAGATGTGGAAAACATGAAACCTCTAACTTGTGTGTTGTATGCAAGAAGTAAGATGAGAAGTCAGGGGAACCAAGCAGTCTACTGGACTTAATTCCAGCCTTGACTCAGACCCCATTCGTAAGCCACACAGGAACAGCTTGGCCTCTCAACAGAGAGGGTAGGACCCTCGCATTTGTCTTCTCCGGAATTTAAACTTCTAAGGGGAGTCTGTGCAGCTCGTACCCTGTCCACAACTGTTTCTTATCCCTAATTGCAGTAGATGACTGAGGAAATTCTGATATGTAATTGTTTCTTTTTTTCTGTTCACAAATGTTGATTTTTATTGGTACATTACATATACGCATCATGATTGCACTCCATAATGGGGATTTGTACCAGTATAAGACACAACTTAAATCTATTTTTTCCCATAGCCCTGCCCCCCCATATACATAAAATTTGTTTCCTTACTTTTTTGTTACAATCTCATCATTTTCCCCCTTCTTCCTATTTTACATTGAGCATTTTCTATTTCACAATATATAACATACAATTCTAGGACTCATTTACATCTTTATTTTCTCATACCAGAGAAAAGATGTGATATGTACCTATCTGTGCCCTATTTATTTCACTTATGAGGATATCCTCAAGGTATGTCCATTTAAATATAAATGATTCAAACTTATCATTTTTTATGGCAGAGTAATACTCCATTGTGTAGAAGAACCACAGCTTTTTTATCCAGTCTCCAGTTGATGGACACTTGGGTTGTTTCCAAGATGTAGCAATCACAAATTGGGCTGCTATAAACATAGGTGCACATATGTCTCTGTGATATGAGTCCTTTAATTCTTGTGTGTATATACCTAGAAGGGCAACGGCCAGGTCAAATGGGACCTCCAATCCTAGCTTTTTGAGGAATCTCCAAGTTGATCTCCACAGGGATTATATGAGTCTATAGTCCCACCAACAGGGAAGAAGGGTTCCTTCTCCGCAGCCTCGCCAACATTTGCCATTGGCTGATTCTGAAATGGCAGCCATTCTATGTGGAGTGAGATGAAATCTCAATGTTGTTTTCATCTACATCTCTCGAATGACTAATGATGTTGAGCATTTCTTCATATGCTTCTTAGCTGCTCTTACTTCTTCCTCTGAAAAATATCTGTTCATTTCTGATATGTAATTGTTTTGTAAAGATTATAGCTTAGTTTTGAATCATTAACCTCTTCCAAAATGGCTGCTCATTAAACACTAAAATATGTCTGGTACTATGTTGAATTTCTTCTCTAAATGTAGCTTGCCATGTGAAAGTCGTGACTTTCAGAGCAAAACCACATGTTGTTTTTTGGAGTTCACAATAACCTTGAGCTCTTTTGGGGCTAGAACTGACCTAGAGCTGCCAACACTCTTCAGGTTTGTCTAGTGTTAGCAGAGAGAAGTCCCCAGTTCCGGACCTCATTGTTTTTACTGCATTGTGCTGTTTGTCTAGCTTCTCTGTGATTTCTAGTTTTTCTGTCAGTTTTCTCCAGATAACTGAAGATCTACATTTTTTCTTCGAAGTGTTGTTATTTTCTAGTTGTCTCAGTTCCAGGTCCCAAACATGCTGTGTTTTATTGCTGGACGATGTAGTACCATTTTCTCCAGACTCACTATTCCAACTTTTTTGTTTTTGAGACAGGGTCTCACTTTGTAGTTCAGGCTGGCCTTGAGCTCATCCTCAAATTCACATCACAGCAATCCTCCAGCCTCTGCCTCCCAAGTGCTGGGATTATAGGCATGAGCCACCATGCCCGGCACTGTGGTATGTGGTGCTGGTTGCTGCTGGGCCATGCCCAGTATTGTATGTGGTTAACTGGGGATCGAACCCAGGTCCTTGCACTTTCAAGACAGTTGCCAGAACCACTGAGCTAAATCCCCGGCCCCACTATTCCAACTTTTAAAAATAAAAAAGCAGTGGTAGAAGATGTGTAATATATGTGAGCTGGAGTCTTTGTATTTTATGTTTTCTTTGTTCTTTTACTACATGGTTAATAAATAATCTGAGAGTTAAAATAGATAAGACATGAAATTAAAAGTTTCAAATTTAAAAAATTCTTTCCAGACTTTAGGAAAACTAGAAGCAATATTGTATATGAAGAGCATAACTAGCCATGTATGGTGAAACATACATGTAATCCCAGCACTTTGGGATTCTAAAGCTAGAAAGTTGGAAGTTCAAACTCAGCCTAGGAACTAAAGCAATTTAGCAAGATCCTTTCTCAAAATAAAAGATAAAGGACTAAGGGCAAACTGTGTGGAAAGGCCTTGGTTTGGATCCCCAGTACAGCAAAACAAAACAAAGATTGAAAAAATTCACCTTTTATTTTCTATGTATTCATTTTAGAATTTTCTACTTTTGCTATACTATCAGTCTGAAAGATTCAAGTCTTTATTTTCTTATTTATGATAAAAATTTTAGCACCTGTTAAACTCACATCATCATGTATCATTTTTCACAAAATTTTCTTCCTTTTTTCTGCAGTTAGTGTTTACATTTCTAAAAATGTGGTTAATCTTCTTCTTTAAAGTTTCTTTGAGATTTGAGTGTCTATAGCCTACAGAAAAAGATTGTACCATTTCCTTTTAATCTATTCAGTTATATAATAACCCACATTACAGAGGTAATTTCTTTTTAATCAAATAGGTATATAAAAGATGTAAATCCTAAACTCTGGATTATTTTTTAAGTCCTACAGCTGATTTGAGAAATTTGGTTCTTTTATGATGGAATAAAAATACTAAGGAATTGTGTTGGCTCAGTCATTTATAATAGTATGAGTTGACAATTTTTTTTGTCTATACTTCTCATAGTCTTAAGTTGCAGACTTTTTCTGTACCATGTTGACTCACCATTAGTCCTTCAATTCCACTGGACTGAGTTCCTCAAGGTAATGAATTTTATTTTATCTTTTTCATATCTGTTCTTTAAGCTTATAGTAGGTAATCAGCTTTTGTTTATTGGTTTATTTTGTAAGCTGGAGTTTTAGAGGCTTGAGTGTTTATAGAATTCTACATTTTTTTGGTAGAATAAAGAAGACATCCTACATCAGAGTAAGTGACAGTATTAATTACTATGGAAGAGCTTGGGACATAGAGCTTAGCTTCTTTGAAATAGAGCTTTGGAGTATAGATTTGGTGTTTATCATAGAGATATAGTTATTATCTTGTAACAAAATTCTTCCATGTTGCAGATATCTTCAGGCATTGTTTCAGCCCCAGAGAATAGGACTGGTAAGAAAATAGATGTAAATATTGAGGCAGAATCCAACTCTGATGTTGTGACCGTATAATGCTAGAGGAAGCTGAGGCTCCAGAGCAACCTAAGAGTCTTAAGGATCTTCTTTTAGGTCCATTTTAAGGGGTTTTTTTTCAGCTCCTTAAGCAACTTGGTGTGGTGCTGTAGCTTTGGCAAGAGGGGCTTTATGTCAGTGTTTGATCTTGAAGAGTGACCAACACTGAGCACTAAAAGATGGGTAGACAAGGGTGTTTAACACTAAATCTTCTGGTGGCCTGATTGTTCTGTCTGAACACGAGGCAAAGAAACGAGAGATTTCTGAGATACTGAACTGAGACAGCTGGAATTGCTTTTATTTTCTTTAAAATCTCCAGGGACTTTTTTTAGATGAGACTATAAAGCTGTGTAGTGTTCATTGTAGGTTTTTAGGGGTTTTTTTTTTTTTTTTTTTTTTTGAGACAGGGTCTCGCTTTTTGGTTCAGGCTGGCCCTGAGCTCAGACTCCAACTCACATCACAGCAATCCTCCTGCCTCTGCCTCCCGAGTGCTGGGATGACAGGCGTGAGCCACCACGCCCGGCACTGTGGTATGTGGTACTGGTTGCTGCTGGGTGTGGGTCTCCACACCCAGTATTGTATGTGGTTAACTGGGGATCAACCGGGTCCTTGCGCTTGCAAGACAGGTGCCCCCGAACCACTGAGCTAAATCCCCCGCCCCCATTGTAGGTTTTTAATAAATACTTTGAATGGCTAAATGAAGGTGATTGCTTCTTATGGTCATTAAGATAATCCAGTTTATGTTAATAATTTTCCTTATAGGAATAATAATCTCATAACTTCAGAATTTGAATATAAAATTGGCAGGTTGATATTACTAGTTAGGATTATAGGTTTTATTGATATTTTGGTGTGTTTTTTTTCACTAATACATATTCTCACTCAGTAAATAATTATTAAATATATTGTCACTGAATATCATGTCTAATGAGTAACTTGAAGTAGTTATTTCTTGAGGATATAAGCATACTCCTATATTGTGTGATCTATGAATAAGTATATACTATACTCCTTATAATTAAATAGGTCAGATTAAGATAATATTATGGTTTGAATATGAAGTGTCATTCAGTGATTTAGACATGGAGGGCTTGATCCTTAACATATCAGTGTTCAGAGGTGGGGCCTAGAGATGTGATTCAATAATGAAGGGATGAACATCATTAAAGGCTTAGTACACTAGTGATACCTTAATTTGATGGCATGGTTGGGAGATGGTAGAAATAAGAAATAGGGCCCATTTGAAGAGAATAGATCATAGAGGTGAGAACCAGACTATATCTGGTTCTTAGAACCTTCTTCTATGAATTTTCTTCCTTTGTTTCCCAGCTAGCACAAGGTAAGCGATTTGTTCTGTCAAGTCCTTCTGCTATGATATTTCTGTCTTGAAATTGCTAATTATGGATTGAAACCTTGGCCAAAATAAAGTTTTCCTCAATTAGGGTGTTTATGTTTAGTATTTGTCACAGTGTTGAAAAGTTGATTATAGAGTTAGCAAATTCAAGAAGATAGGTAGCTACATACGGTAATAGGTAGATGAAGAGTGAAATGAGTGATGCTTAAGAAACTGTACATTCTAAACTGAATCGTAGCAGGTTAGTATATTATGTTGAAAACATTCTCTAACACTTTTCTCTTTTTAGCAAGCACTGTTAAACAGGAAATATCTCTATTTCATCTTCTAATTAAGGAGGAATTGCCAAATTATTTTTAATAGAGGTGTTATAGGCCAGTAATTAATATTTCCAAAAGAATATTTACAGAATTCCAGAGAAATTAGTTATAAAAGTTCTATAAATAATCACTCATTATGTTTAAGATTTGATTAGCTTAGAATATTACTACACATGTTCAGATATTTTTATATTTTTGATGAAAGCATATTAGCATCCTTGGTTAAGCTTTTATTTCTTTTCTCAAGGCAGGTTATTAGAACTATTTTGACTTAGTAGGAGCAGAGACATCTATTAAGTCACCAACATAACATACCATGTATTCTTTGCAGAGAAAAAGAAGGAAAATATGTTTATTCAGTTATAATTATTTTTTACTTTACTTTAAAATTTGATTACTTCTTTATTCAGTTTCCGAAGAAATATTACTGAAAGAATATGAGTAAGGGGGGCTGGAGATTTAGCTCAGTGGTTCTGGTGCCTGTCTTGCAAGTGCAAGGACCCAGGTTTGATCCCTGGTAACCACATACCATATTGGGTGTGGAGACTCACACCCAGCAGCAACCAGTACCACATACCACAATGCCGGGCGTGGTGGCTCACGCTTGTAATCCCAGCACTCGGGAGGCAGAGGCAGGAGGGTTGCTGTGATGTGAGTTGGAGGGTGAGCTCAGGGCCACCCTGAACCACAAAAGTGAGACCCTGTCTCAAAAAACCGAAAAAAAAAAAAAAAAAAAAAAAGAATATGAGTAAGAAGGTGCTCTGATTCTAAAGTTTCCTTGGCTAGAAATAGCAATTGAATTTAAACTTTAAATACATTCTCTTCGTAGTACATTAAACAGATTGAATTCTATCACAAGCTTACTTACAATATTTATATGTCATTTTATCATCATCTTATATTTTCCTATTTTATGGTCATATTCCTCCGGCATATTTATTCTGTTACCCATGTCAAATGAGTTTGAAAAGTGGACTGAATTCAACTTGAGAATAAATAAATCAGTTTTCCATTTTTAGTACTTAAGTTCATAGTATGTTTTTAAACTTAAGGTTGTGTTTTGAAATCTTAGGACAAAAAATTTACTGAATAAAACATACGCAGTACACTGAATTCATATCATAATCAGCACACTCAGAAGTATCTAGTTTATTTCATATTTGCATTTTAAAATTTATGAATAGTTATCCTGTGCTTAACTACTTAATTGATGGTTTAAAACCTGACCAATGAAAAAGTTATTTTCTCAGCCACTGGCCAAATCTTTTGTCCCATGCACCAATAAATCTGTTGATATTTTATAAATTTGTTACATGCAACTGAAAGGAAAAACTGTTACCATTATTGTGACATTTAAAAATATGCTGGGCTGTGTGGCATATGCCTGTAGTTGCAGTTACAAGGCTAAGACAAAAGGATCACTTGACCTCAGGAGTTGTTTTTTTTGTTCTGTTTTTGAGACAGGGCCTCACACTGTAGTTCAGGCTGGCCCTGAGCTTACTATGTAGCCCAGGCAAGCCTCAAACTCACTGCAATCCTCCTGCCTCTGCTTTCTAAGTTCTGAGATTACAGATGTGAACCACCACACCCAGCTGATCTCAGGAATTGAAAATCAGCCTGGTCCTATCACACATACAAAAACATAAAATATAGGTAATACTGTTTTTCTTTGTCAGCACTTTTTTTCCTGTTGAATAGACTTTTCTTTCAACACATTGACCATTGTGCTTTATAAGAAATTAGTAAAAACTATTTTATGTATATTTATGATACACTAATTATGTTTTGAAATTTGTATGTATTGTAGATTCACTAAATTGAATTAACATGAGTTACCTCATAAACTTTTTTATGGTGAGAACACTTAAAATCTCTCTCAATAATTTTCAAATACACAATATATTGTTACAGACTGTGTTAATTATTTTTCTGTCATTGCTGAGACAGAGTCCTTGATAACCAAAGTTAAAGGGAAAGAGTATTTGGCTTACAGTTTGTAGGGATTTCGCTTCATGATTAGATAGCTCTAAGGCAAGGATGGCAAATAGGTGCATAAAAGGCAGCAAAGTAACAAGAGAGAGAGGCAGTTCATGGTGCCTATACCTTAGCAACAGCCACAAGCGAGAATTTGACAGCATCTTTTTGGCTCTTTCGTCTTATTTCAGACGACCGGTATTAGGGTGGTACCAGGCTAAAGAAAATCCCACCTCATCTGCATGAGGCTTTGGGGAGCATGTAAACACAAACCATAACATAACTGTGCTCACCAGGTCATAAATTAGACTCCTTTTGTTAAAATGAGAATAAATGCCCAGAAAGTGTTCCAGTTTGTGCTTATTAATATATTGAAAAGGACTCTGGAAGAATTAAAAATTCAGAAAGATTTTCGTGTGATCTTATGATACTTAATACTCTGCCCATGAATTTCCTTTCATATCACAAGTATTTGAATGTCATATACAGTACTTTCAAAAATAGTACATTCTCCTCGTTGTTTGTTAATTAATCTATCCAAAAGCTTAAATTCCGCGGAGAAGAAATGAAGAAATAAAAATTCATTCCCTTAGCACCTTGCCCTAACCACACGGTACACACAGTCAGTGTACAGTAGACATTCGATGATATATTTATGTGAACTGAAACCAAACAAGGTATTTAGAATGCATTTTTTTTTTTAAAGATGGAGTCTTATTATGCAGTTCAGACTGAGTTTGAATTCACTTTGTAGTGACTCAGGACAATCTTCCTGCTTCAGTCTCTCAAGTACTAGGATTACAGATGTGTGCCACCAAGCCTGGCTTGGTAGAATTCTTAAGAGTTGAAAAGACCCAAGAGATTAAGCATCAAAGAAAAAATAACTAGCCTAATGGTCAGGCTTGTTTTCAGTAATACTGGGTTTTGTTAGTTATCAGACAGTTAATAACTATCAACTATGCATATAAATGTCAAATGAATGATTTAAAGCAAGTCAGTCTTGTTGATGTTTATAACAGATTGGTGAGGAGAGGGAAGAAAAGAGCTCTGTATATTTAGAGAAAAAAATCCACTCCAAATTTCTCCTGAAGAAGTTAAGAAGAGAAAACTTAGGCTGGCAGATACCAACCAAAATTCTCTTCACTTAAAAAATTCTCCCAGCTAGAAGAATAGAGAAACTGAAGGTGTGTGTGTGTTTGTGTGTGTGTGTGTGTGTGTGTGTGTGTGTGTGTATGTGTGTGTGTATCCTCAAATTGCCTGAGTTAGAATTTTGTAAATTTCTTTACTCACTATAAGAATTGTACTGTATATTAAACATCATGCCTGAAATCTCAAACATTTGTTGACTTTACTGCTCTATTAGCTTTTCAGACTATAATATATGCTTGAGATAACCAACTTGTAAAGAGGCAAGTCTTACTTGGGCTCACAGTTTTGGAGGTTTTGGATATGATTAGCCCTGTTGATTTTGGACCTGTAATGAAGCAAATGTCAAGAAGGACATAGCATAACAAAATTGCTCATCTAGTAGCAGGAAAGAGAAAGAAGAAAAGGAGGTGTGAGCTCCCAGTATCCCCTTCAAAATCTTACTCCCACTGAGCTGAAGAGCTGCAAATAACATCCTAGGCTGGGTAGCACACTTTGAACACATGGATCTTTAAGGTCCATTCCAGTTCCAAAATGTGAAGAGTAGGTTTGTCTTGAATCCTGATCCCTTTTTCCTGAATTGACTAGAAATATGTTAGAAAACTGGCAATGAAAACATTCAGTACAAGTAACCCTTGCACTAAATATTTGTTTCCACATCTTTGATAAGTGAGAAAAGGACTTAAATTTGAGGACAAAAAATACAATCTGCGTTTTCAGCTGATGAAATTTAAAAGATTGACTGGCAGCTTCGCTACATATGAAAAAGTTATTTTTTTATGCAGGTGTTATAAATTGTCTTTAAAAGGGGGGGGATAAAATAAATTTTCTTTAAATTATCTTAGCTTCTCAGAGAAGATTAGCAATGGACAGATTTAAGGCCAGTTCAGAGACATGGGAAACTAGAATCTGGGAGTTTGTCACACAGTCAGAACTTTTTCAGTTCTCATAACTCTTTAGTTTCTGCTTTACTGTAAGTGAATTTTATTCTCTGGACTAAAAATAGATAACCTGTTTACCCATATGTAAGAAGTGAGTGTGGGCATGATCTTTGGCAATTTGAAATGTCTGTCCACCCTAGATATATTATTGTATATATATTCTACAATTACAATTACAATTGTACATATTACATATTCTACATATTACAATTCTATGTAAAATTCTACAATTCTACATATTACAGTTCTATGTAAAATAAGTAATTTTAAAGATTTAATGTTTTATAAAAGCTTTTAGAAACATAGATAATGAATGAAGTGGTATAAAGTATTATAGTTGACTGTACCTCACTTAAATCTCCACTCTTATTTTCAAGGGTAGATTATGTTTTGTAGCCCCATCAAAAGCACAAAGAGGAGAAAGATGTTAGCAGACTACAAGAGTAGAACTTTCCAGCATTCATGGTCTTCTAGAACATCAATTTTAACACCTCTCTACATACAAAAATGCCTTCACCAGACTGAGGGGATATCAGATGAGAGATTATAGCATATGTGTATACCATAGAAATGTAAGAAATACGATGAGTGTAGGAAGGACAGCTTCACATTCCCTGTATCACCCCTCCCCCAGCTTGAAGCAGCACAGCGCAGGAAAAAAATATCCTTCATACAGGGGAAGGAGAGAAGGGAGAACTGGCCTTTGTCTTTAATTGCACCGTCAGGGTCACAGCATTAAAACTTCAGCTAAATAGGCCCTTGTAGTCCCAGACTCCTGGCCAGTAACCTCCAAACCTGCTCAGTTTCATACAGGATGAATTAGATAGATAACATTGTAAAACATGGTAAGTTTAGTTTATAGTAATGTCTTGTGTACTTCAAAATTACTGAGAGTATAAGTTAAATGTTTTCACCAGAATAGGAAGTGTATGGTATGATCAAAATTTTGTCAATTAATTTTCATTCTATGCATGTATCAAAACATGTTGTATACTATCAATATGTAGTTTATACTTCAAAGCATTTTAAAGGAAAAAATTAAATCACCATGAGTTTTACAGTTCTATGTAAAATAAGTAATTTTAAAGATTTGATGTTTTATGAAAGCTTTTAGAAACATAGATAATGAATAAGAATGAAATGTACTTCAGAGCTAGGGCTCAGTCAAGAAAGGATAACCACAGTGACTGTATGAAAACAGATCTTTCCACAGATTTAACACCTTATAAAATTGGGAAGACTGTAAAAAGAAACTAGAAGACAAAATCAGAAATGTGGAGGTAAAAGTAACATCAGCCAAGTAACTAATCAGCCTCCCTTAGGCAATGTGGTTAGACATGCTGGAGTTGGCAAAGGAATATGGAATATTCGGCATTTCTAACTATTGGAGTGGACTTTCCAAGTACAATTGTTAGATAAGTCTGTATAAGGCTCTTGCCTGTGCTGCTTTTTTTTATTTTTAAAATTCAAATCTTTATTGTTGCATTATGAATGAGAATCAAGTCGTCGTGTCATATGCTAGTAAAAACTCTCAATGTTGAATACGATGATGATGTGTATTCATAATGCCTATGCTTATTATGTCTAACCATGATAATCTTTAAAAATTAACAGCTTTGGCCTCGTTTCTGATTTCCATTTATGAGTGCATTTATTTGGATTAGTTCAGAAGTAATCATGGAAAGACATTATGGGATGTGATGATTCTGGCTTATCTAAATGAACATTATAATAACCACATAATGAGTATGACTTATGACCTAAGAATAAAAGGAGTATGTTAGGCAGTTGTTTCATTTATGCACATACTATTAGCAAAGAATATATTGATAAATTCTTTTTTGTAGTGTAAGACTTTGGGTAAAACATAGTTAGGGTTCTTAGGTGTACTTAGGGAGACTCTCAAATATTGGGCCTCTGACTAAGTTGTTTCATTATAATCATGTTCTTTTCTATAAAAATAAAGAGCTCCATTTGGTAAATATTATGGAAATTCTATTATTTTCTCTAAACATTTATTATAGAAATCTTCTAACATATAGTAAAAGTGAGAGAATTTCGCATTGAATATCCATAGTGGTGTGATCTGGATTCTGTTATTTTATTCTTTGTCATCTATATTTTATTATTTTATTCTAAGTCATCTATATTTAGCCATTTACATGTCACTCATTTTATTCATTAATATATTTTATTTTTTATTTATTTAGAGTAAATTGCAGACTTGATACACTTCCCCTACATATTTCAATGTGCATATTATTAATGAGTTGAGTATTGATTTATAGGTAGTTTCTTTTGATGTGAATTTACATACAGTGAAAGAAGCAAATCTCAACACTTCTGATTTTTTTATGAATGCTTATATTTGTATAATCAAAGACTATATCAATATACAGAGTACTATAGACAAAGGTCACTCATGCTACTTTTCATTCAGTCCTAATTTCTCTCCATAAAAGTTAACCACTACCTGAGCCAGGGATTTAGCTCAGTGGTTCTGGAGCCTGTCTTGCAGGTTGCCAGGGAATTAAACCTGGGTCCTTGTGCTTGCAAGACAGGCCCTGGAACTACTGAGCTAACTCCCTAGCCCCTATTTTTGTATTTTTGTAATGCATTATGATTCACAGTTTATTTTTCTGTTCTATTACTGTATGCTTGGGCTGCTTTCACGTTTTTCTTATAGGAAATCAGTAACAAAAAACCATGGAAATTTTACAAACATTTAAACATTAAATAACACACTCTCCCAAATGCTGAGTCACATAATTCATAAAAGAAATTAAATAAGCTAAGGATTTAGTACAGTGGTTCTACAGCCTGTCTTGTAAGCACAAGGTCCCCAGGTGCATTTGATCCCCAGTATACAAAAAAAAAAAGAAAGAAAAGAAAATTAAATCATTCCAACTATCAAACAGTAAGGCCAATAACACATACAAGAACCCATGGAAGTAGTCGTAAATTGGATGTTTAATTTTCATTTGAAAGACAGCAAGCTCAAATAATCTAATCATGCACTTCAGTAACTTAAAAAACAAGATCAGTTCAAAACCTAGTAGTACTACAAAAAAATGAAATCATAAAGATCAGATGGATATTAATGAAATTGAAACTATGAAAACAATATAAAGAATCAATGAATTGGAGAGATGGCTCTTTGAAAAAAAAATAGGCAAATCTTTAGCCAAACTTATTAAAAGAAGGAAAGAAAGGGCTTGGGAGTTAGCTCAGTGGTTCTGGCGCCTGTCTTGTAAGCGCAAGGGCCCGGGTTCGATTCCCCGGTAACCACATACAATAGTGGGTGTGGAGACTCACACCCAGCAGCAACCAGTACCACATACCACAGTGCCAGGCGTGGTAGCTCATGCCTGCAATCCCAGCACTTGGGAGGCAGAAGCAGGAGAATTGCTGTGATGTGAGTTTGAGGCTGAGTTGAGTGCCAGCCTGAACCACAAAGCGAGACCCTGTCTCAAAAAACCTAAAAAAAAAAAAAAAAAAAAAAAGAAGGAAAGAAAATATTCTTATCATTGCATAAATGAAAAAAGCAAAATCACAATCGACACCATAAAAATACAGAACATTATTTGTAACTTTTGTATTTTATATATTTTATATTTGTAACTTTTATAAAAAATTATACTTCAAATCAAAGAATCTTGAAGAAATGTACAGATTTCTAGACATATAAGTTATCAAAACTAAATGAACAAGTTATAAAAACTTGAACAGTATAATGAAAAGCAGTACAACTGAGGCAATAGTAAAATATCTATCAAGAAAAGCTTATTATCTTAAGAATCACTGCGACTTCAGCAAGAACTTCAGGTAGGATATAATGCCAGTGCTCCTCGTACTCTTTTAGAATATTAAAAATTTCCTAACTCATTCTCATTTACTTTCTTTTCTTTCTTTCTTTTTTCAGCACCAGAGATCAAACCTAGGACCTTGTACTTGTAAGGCAAGCACAGGGCCACTGAGCTAAACCTCTGGCCCTCCTAACTCATTTCTGGAAAATATTATTATCCCAATTCTAAAACCAGAGAAAGACCCAACTAAAGAAGGCCAGTTTCTTTCATGAATATTTATGGCAAAGATCCTCAAGAAGATATTTGCAAACAGAATGCAGCAAATCATCAAACTTATAACCAAATAGACCATACTGCAGAAATGCAAGGATGGTTCAATATTCACATAGCAAGTACTTTACAAATAAATAGAAGCAAGGATAAAAACCATACAGTCATCTCAGTAGGTGAGAAAGATCCTTTGACAAAACCCAACATGTATTCATGATAAGAAACAGAAGAAAATAGATACTTTATCTCAACCTGGTAAGTCATTTATGGTAAACCTACTATAAACATCATATTAAATGGAAAAAACTGAATGTTTTCTGTTGAAATTAGGAGCAAGACATGGGTTCCCACCATCACCGCTCCTGTTCTTTATATACTGTATTGACATCTTCACCTAGAGGAATTAAAAAGAGAAAGAAATAAAATGGATACATATAAGAAAGGAAAAGGTCAAATTACCAATTAGGCGACATGATCCTCACAAGGAGATGCTAAAAGTTCCTCTAAAAGAGTCCACTGAAAAATTCCACTAAAAGAACTATTAAGTAAACACACCAATGTAGTAAGATACAAAATCAGTACATCAAAATGCATAGCATTCCTATACGCCAATAATGAACTCATTGAGAAGAAATCGGGAAAGCTGCACCATTCATGATATCATCATGAAAAATTAAATACTTAGGAATTAAAATAATGAAGGAATCTAAAGATTTTTATAATGCAAACTGTAGTACTCTGAAAAAGGAGATTGAAGAGGACACTTAAAAATGGGAGGATATCTCCTCTTCATGGATAAGCATAATGAATATTGTCATAGTGGCCATATTACCAAAACTGATACATAGATATAATCCCAACCAATATTTCAACATTCTTCTTGGTAGTAGAGAAAACTACTCTTAAGATTTATGTGGAACCAGAAGAGATTTAAAATAGCAAAAATAATCATGGGCAACTAAAAAAAAGCAGAGTATTCATAATCCAGGATCTGAAGTGACAAAGCTGTAGTGATAAAACAGCATGGTACTTGTTCTAAAAGAGACCTATAGATCAGTGGAATGCAATAGAAGATGAAGAAATAACCTCAGGCATATTAAACAGTCTTATCATTGACAAACAGTCAATGATAAGTCTTACAGTCAAACAGTCTTATCATTGACAAAGGAGCCAAAAACATTTGCTAGTGGAAATACAGACTTCTTAAACAAACAGTGCTGGAAGAACAGAAGATTGAATCTCTACTCATATATATGACCATTTTTGAAAATAAAATTTAAAATAGATGAAAATCCTAACTATCAAAACAAATACTTATTCTGCTAAATGATAAAATAGGTAAAACTATTGAAAGATAACAAGGATAGGCCAAGGCTCTTCAAACAAAAT